>SKCR01010619.1:0-235041 GCA_019454045.1 Zanthoxylum bungeanum | reverse complement strand
GTTTGGATACTAGTTGATGTACCACAAGGCATTGTGCCTATTGGTACTATAAGTCTTCAAGGAAGACGTACATGGATGGCAATATACCAACGTATAAAGCTAGGCTTTTAACGGAAATATATCGTTATCGACATTGTGATTGATTACGATTCAACCTTTTACCTATTGCCACTGTAGATCCATTTGGATGATACTTGCTGACGCGAGCATAAGTTCTTGGAATTATCATTTTGATGCAATCATAATGGTGTATGATTTAATTCAAAATGAAAATGATTCTAATGTAAATAAGAGGGTTAGTGGGAGCGCACTGACAGTGGCTGTCCTATAAAATAATGATAATACGTCATTTCTTGGAAATGATATTCCCATAAAAATAAATGTCGGCGAAAGCTTGGCTTTCGAAATACTCTCCGTGGAATTGTACATTGAAAAATGTACAAGACCTGGTGTATCATACGCTTTGAGCATATGGATTCACAAACAGGTCATCCAAGTGATAGTCACTGGATTGAAGATTAAGAACATTTGTTAGTATCTGAGAGAACTAAAGATGTTGTCTTAAACTATGGAGATGGAGAACTTGAAGTGACTGGGATCACTGCTGCAAGTTTCCAAACCGGTAAATACTACTGCGGTACTATAAAGTTTGAACACTGGGACAGTGAGCTGGAAATATTCCGAGCAAGATAACTGTTGCCGAATTAACAACAAATGCGGATTATTGCTGCAACTGAGGCAGCAATAGAAGCCATTTGGATCAATAATAAATCTAATTAGATTAGATATAGTTCTGTTAGCAGCTGAGCTAGGCGTCAGCACAGGATAAAGAATTAAGGTCTCATCGACGATCCAGATATATACTTCTATATCATCTGATTCGTTCGGATCATACATCGTGGCGATGTGATGATCGTGTAAATCGCGTCAGACGATAATTAAGCAAATCCGCTGACGAAAACATTTCCTCAGCAATTTGAGCGAATTGTACATAGTTCGGGTGTTAGACACTCGAGTGACTGGCTATGTGCCAAGTGGGAGATTGTTGGATAATATGACCCATAGCGTCACTATTTGTACAGATCATGGTGTTGTTGTACAAATTAACTATGTGACAAGGAAATTGCACTCTCATCATTTGTGATTAGATCACCATAGATGTATAAATGAAGAGAGGTCCATATGATTAGTTCCTGGATTGAGATGATATGAGACAGTATCAATCCCCGAAGGATTAATCATTAAATATCCCTAGCCGAAGTATTATCGAGACTGGACATCGATAATGCGGAATAGGCTAGTATTGCACTTTTGCGCGTTGTGAGGGCACAACGGCATAGTTCTCATATATATAAGTATTGGATACTTATGCAAGTGCGATAGGAGGTTGTGTTTCACCGATGGTACGGGAAACAGCTTCGCTCTGGATAGACCCCTCGGAATCCCATTGATTATGACTATGTGTCTATGGAGGCCGAAATCGAGGTAGGTGTGTATAGTCTTAACCTGAGACTTGCATCGCTAATACTTGCGATAATCGGTAGACTTTGGTCTTGGTGGTACAGGGCTTTAACCGGTTCTGTGTACACCGCTTCTGGGTTTATCAGAGAGTCGTAGTGTATTGGGTGTGATGTCGAGACGGAAGTGTCACTTCAGTCATATTGGAGTTGATGTCACGCAGGATATGGTACTAGTGCTCTTGAGTGTTGCGCAACCAATCGGGATATTGTGACCAGGTCATGTATATCCGATTATAGAGACTATGTTACCAAACATCCGACATGTGCTTCGGACGGGGCAGACACTTATCCAGCCCCAGCCCTAGCACGTGATTATCCGATACTGGGCCGATATACACAATACTACGGTATACTACGCTTGATACAGATCTATATATTCCTGTAAGAATATTTCTGGAGAATTGGGTAGGCATGGCGTTTTGCTAGAGGCTAACCTTGTCTTGTAAGTCGATATAAACGTAGTACGAGGTACTTACGTGTTCGGACAGTCCGACGATCGTTTTACTTACTGCCAACATATCCGGAGATCTCATGGGTCGGTTCCTGAAGATTCACCGATGACGTATTACTCTCGCACTTTGATTAATCTGGGATTAATTAGAAGAGAGAGATAGAATTAATCTGGGATTAATTCGATGAGAGAGAAAATTAATCTGGGATTAATTACGGAGATATTTTATCTCGGATAAAATATCGTTAAAGAGAGAGAACGATTAATTTGGAATTAATCGATAAAATTAATATATTTGATATATTAATCGAAATTGGATTTCGACGCGGAATTAAAATTAGATTTTAATTCGGGCGAACGAATTAATTTAGAATTAATTCGTTAGCGACGTGAATAGTGAATTCGCTAGGCGTAATCACTTAATTACGACGCGACGGAAAATTCGTTAATTTGGAATTAGCGAACCCGAGCCCGAGAGTGATTGCGAGCGCATTCGCATTTCGAATTCGAGCGCGGCACGCGAGTCACATCAAGCGTCAAATCGCTAGTCGCGTCAATCGTCAAATTAATTGTCACTTTGAGTGATGTGACTTGACAATATGTCACTTTATTAAAGTGAATAGATGTGATGTGACTTAAAGTTAAAAGTTGAAATGATGAAAAAGCTTTATTGTTTTTAACTTTTGACTTTTGAATTAAAAGATAAGATATATATGTTTTATTTATTTTACTTGGTAAATGAAATAAAAAATATATATATTAAAAACCTTTTTCTCTCTCTCTCACATGCAGCAAACGCACTCTCATTTTTTCTCTCTTCTTCTTCCCTTCTTCTTCTCGGCTCACTGCCGATTTCTTCACTTTTTGTTCTGGTTTGACCGAGCATTTGAGAAGTTAAAGAAGAATACCAGTGCTAGCACACACCTGAGTGATACATAGGTGATAGGGAAGTGATTCCGTGAGCATGGAAGCTTGAAGCTTTGAGCTTCAATGGAGCTCATCAATGGCCGAACATGGAGGAAGCCGAACCAGTCCAAACCGAGCACCCCACTGCCTTGGAGAGCTGTTGCCGTGATCTTGGAGGGGACAAAATCGCACCTTGTTCTTCATTCATCAAAACCGAAATTCAATGTGAGTATATTCCGCACCTCCTTTGATGTGTTCATATGTGGTTTTTTATGCATGATTTGTGATCCTTGGGACTTTGATTGAACACTTTCACCACAGCCATGGATTTACTAGATCGTAAACATGTGAGGATGCCTATGCTCTGTACACAGGACTGACGGATCCTATCTTGATACACACTAGATATCATGAGCATCAGTCCACACCCAACGAACAGGCGGAGGTCTGATCATGAATAGATCGTTAACGTGACTGTCATCAAAGTGTGGAGGATAACTCATATATCCCACTGTGGTATCTCAAGTCGAATGACCATTATGCTTGCTCAACTCGAGAAGGTTCCTATTGACGTTGGTGTACCATCTATTAGGAAACCTTCAATGAGTTGTTCAGTGTCTTATCAAATAAACACATACATGTCTATACGAGTCTCCTGAAACTCATGGTTCATTGGGATAAACCATCAAACCAAGTCACAATACATGACATGTACTGGTCTCAGTGGATTTTACTAACAGACCCGTGTTAGCAAATCTTGACCAGGAACTTTATTTAAGGATATACAACTAATAATGTGCTTCCCAATGTCAATTACAAACTTTGTTGTAACTGCGCACTATACTGTAAATCCTAGGGTCTTTGTCTAATATACACGTATCACTGAACCAGATTCAGTTTCGATCTAATCGTAACCAGATATCTAATCGTGATTAGATCGAATAAATATATAAAAGACAAGGGTGCTACCAGTAAAATTAGTAATATTATGGAAAATTGAATCGCTCGTATGATTGAATCGGACATAAATACGATCTGGATTGGCACTCGAAGCACCAACCCTAACACGAATAGCCCATAATAGATCTAATCCCATTGATTTTCTATCAAGAATCCTCCCTTTAACGTCGATCAAATGAGCATAAATTACTTGATCAGCTGAAAGGCCATATTTACGCATAATGTAACCATAGCCGCCCCCACTAAAGTGTCCACCAACTCCTACGGTAGGGCAAACTCCCGCAGGGAAGCCAAGATTTTTACTTTTCTCCGCAATTTTATAATTAAGTTCCCCTATTATTGCACCAGCTTGAACCCATGCTGTCTTTTTGTCAGCATCCACTTCGATCTTGGTAAGGTTTATCAAATCAATCATAACAAAGGGTTCTTCACCAAGATAAGAAAGACCCTCAAGATCATGACCTCCACTTCGAACTTTAATTCGTAGTCCATGTATTTGGGCACACTTAAGGCCTACTTGAATTTGGGATACGTGTGTTGGTGTGATAATGACTTGAGGTTTCGGGTATGTGGGTGCATAGAACAAAAAATTTTGTCTTGCAAAATCCAGTATCGATGAATATGAAGAGCTGTTTGGAGTGTAAATCACACTACAAAAATTATACCTTTTAACGTCGAAATAAATCGACGCCAAAAACCATATTTTCGACGCAAAATATTATTAGCGTCGAAATAATCAGACGCAAAAAGTGGAGGCTGAAATGTCGACGAGAATAACTTTTAGTGTCGAATTAAATAATTGCGACGCTAAAGACTATATTTGGCGTCCAATTTTTTTCGACGCTAAATTACATTTTCTGACGCTATAGGTTATATTTGGCGATGAAATAAGTCGATGCTAAAAGTTTAACTTTTAGCGTCGAAACATTTCGACGCATTAAAAACGTAATATCTGTATACTTACTGCGGCGATTTTCTTGTAACTATTAGCTTCGAAATGTTCGACGCCAAAAGCAATCTTTTGGCGTTGACTGTTTCGACGCTAATAGTTAAAAAAATTTGTTTTTTTAAAAAATTATTAATTTACTTCTTTTTAGTCTAAAATAATTGATTTAATATTTAATTTAATTGAAAAAAAATTCTGATTAATAACAGAATTAGGAAATATTATAATAATTATTATATTAATTTTTTTTTTTAGAAAAAAAACATATTATATTAAAACAATTTGTTCAAAATGTTTATTCAAAACCAAATATAAAATTTGTTGCTGCTGTGATGGGGGGACGCTCGAGCCCGATGCACTCTAACTGATTGAGGCCTCCAACATTTGACGGAAAACCATCATTTTCTATTCGAGATGCTCCATCTTCTTCTCGTGGTCCACCTTGACCTGTTGTAGCTCGTCCTTAGTCTGCTTCAGCTCGTCTCGGGTGGTGGCTAACTCGTCTCGAATAGAGGCATTTTCCGAATTAACAGTACTGCGTGCAGATGACATCGGCTTCTTACGAGTGCCAAGGCCAACGTTGTAAGCTGTCTGATTCTTGAAAACTAATTGCGACAACTGCTCATCTGGTATCGGGTCGGACCTTGTCTCCTGAGTTTTATGTTGGAGTTCCATCATTTCATTATGTTTCAAAAAATAAGTTAATATTAGAATTTGAGAAAAAAAATATATAATATTAATTATTTTATTTTAAAAACTGAAACTTACATAGCAGCGTTGGGCTTCTTCATTTATCCATTGTTTCTCTCATTGTAATGCGTCACAGAAAATAAATTCAATATTATTCCACATTAGTAAAACCAATGAACTGTTAAATTTTACGTTAGGATATATTTACCTCAGAATGTTCGGCACGATGTTGGATAAATGGCTTCGAACCTCCACGGTGGTTAAAACGCAAGTGACTTCGATTTTCCGTATTTGCGTGACATTTATCTTAAATTTACCAACAATGTAAGTACCGAAAACAAAGACAATTATAAATTTCTGTTTATTTCAAAATTTACCTCGTGTTTTTTGGTAAACCAAAGCTCACATAAGAATATCCAGTCTTGCTCTTCTATAAAATCAGGCTTGTGTTGTGGAGCATCTGAAGGTCAATGTTCGTCGAATATTGGTTTCATGACTTTTGTCCTATAATCTTTATAATTTTTCCCCATGTGGTAGTCAATATATTATTGGACATTCACTTTGGTCAGATCGAAGTCGAACCACTCCTACATGAATAGAAACCGAGTAAAAATAAGTATAAAATAAAAATGTTAACTAACAAACAATATCGAAAACTTACAAGTGGCGAAGAGAATAGCTGGTTGATTTTCGTCTCCCACGGTATCTTTCTCCAAGAAATGTAGTTTTGGGGAGCTTCATATCGAGCTACAACTCTTATGGCTGTATTAAACGCTGAATTATTTTGTCCGACTTGACTGTGTCCATCATCTGATATCTCAATCCGAATACGGCCGTGAGTCTTAACGTACTTAGACAACCCCAGGCCACTGGTGCGTCCTCGACCCTTCGCTGTACCGGACTCACATGTGCTAGCAGAGACTCCACCAGGGCCAGTTGTCCTTGCTGATGTAGATGGAGTCGCATTAGCCTGTCTGCGATTGCCCAGTGCCATCTGCAAAAACACAAAAAGTTTCATGCATTTTGAATGTAATAGATGCATTTTCTAATATATGTATGAACACATGCATTTTATAGTATATGTATGAACATTGTATTACAAAACCAAACCAAACACATTCCAAATTTAATGTTAATCAGAATTTTCTCGGCCTTGGCCTTCCCTCTCTCGCTCACCTAAATCTCACTCACATACAAGAATCACAAACAAAAATATACAAAGCTCTCACTCACATAGCCACAAGCAAACAACGCCAAATTCACCACAAGCCATGCAATTCCAAACCCTTAAGCTCTTCTAGCCCCTCACGGCACACACACGCTCTCTCCTTTTGATTACAATCATTCGGCAACAAACAAATAAACTCGTTATTGTATCACAAGACTCAGCAGCCTCCCCTCTTATTCGAGACACAAAAACACAAACCCTAAGACTGCTCTCTCCTCTCACACTCTCACATTTCGTTTTCATTTGGCTCTCTCTCACTCAACAAACAATCAACAGCCCCTTCAAACCGACCAATTCAAACACACAGACCCCAAAAAACCAACCCTTAAGAACACATACTTCCCTCTGCCGCCACTACTTCCCTCTGCCACCACCCAGAACAGCAGCAACCCTCTGCCACCACCCAGAACAGCAGCAAATTGCTGTTGTTCTGGGTAGAACAGCAGCATGATGCATCGAATATAAACTTAAACTTCATTTATATGAGACTTACCTGTAAGGTATATGAATTTGCTGAAGAAGAGTGGTTGGAGCCAAGAAAGAAGAAGAAGGCAGAGAGATATCTGGTTTTGGACGTCTGAACCGAGAAATAAGAAGACATTGGTTTTAGGGATTTAATGGACATTTAGCGTCGAAATGATTCGACGCCAAAAGTAAATAATTTTGACGCTAAAAAGTTGGCGGCTTATTAAAAATTTAGGGTTATTTTTCCGGGATATTTAATTTTTTTATTTAGCGTCGAAATTAAACAAATCGACACTAAAGGTCTGATAATACTTTTCGACGCTAAATGTCTGTCATTTAGCGTCGATTCTTATTTCGACGTTAAATGTCTAACATTTAGTGTCGATTCTTATTTCGACGTTAAATGTCTAACATTTAGCGTCGACTACTATATTTCGACGCTAAATGTCTACCATTAAAAATAATAATAACAATTATATGATAATTATACTATTAATAATTACGATAATCTTTCAACCATATTTAAATAATAATTAAAAACAACAACCATACATTATAATCCATAAAATTATTCATCAATCACAAAATACACTAACTTGCTACTTTATAATCTTCGGTATTTGAGGATTCATGACTGGAATCGAAGTCATCTTCGGTGTCAAATTCTTCTTCACTTGCTACTTCAACGCTCACTTTAGAATGAGGAATTATCTCAACATCTGTACTATCTCGTGTTAATGTGATATTTTCAGGAACGGTGACAGTTGGTCCATAGGAACTTCGAAGTTGCCGGAGACTTCTTGTGTTTCATCTGATATGTCAACTCTATCTTTCTCCTGCGTGTCCCAAATGCCCTTATGTTGTAACTTTTCTACCATCATCCATCCAGTTCCTAACTTTGGATCAGATATATATATATATATATCAATGAACGTGTTTGAGTACAAAAAATGTATGGATCATTATTGTACCAAAAACGTTGAACATTAATTGACGTTAGATGATTACTAACTTGAATTCTCCTCTTTCTGGCATTTGTGTCAAACAACTTACAGTCGAATAGCACAATATGTCGTCTGGGTCGGTATATCAACTCAATGATCGATTGCAACACTCCGTAGAAGTCAATAAGATCTGAGTCGTGTTCTCCTTGGACTATAATTCCATAATTCTGAGTCACATGAGTAACATCTCGTTGTTTGGTATGAAATCTAACTCCGTTGACAATGCATCCACTGTATTCATAAGCCTGCTTTTGAGGCCCATAAGCCAATGAAACCAACGAGGATGATGAGTCCAATTGACCATTTTTCACTTGGTTCTTAATCTAACAATGAGAGAAATAGATGTGTTAATATAAAAAATTGAAATTTTTAATGTTAGGATAAAAATAAATATAAAATGTTAGGCCTTACAGTTGTCTCAAACCATTTAGGAAATTCTTTTTTGTGTGTTTCATCAACGTTATGGTCACCACCACATTATAGCATTGTTAGATGTTGCCTACAAAAAATGAGTTAGGTTAATGTATGGCAAAAATAATATGGTTATGCACCAGAAAAACTTACGTTAAATACGGTTGCACTTCATCACAATTACTCAATATAAACCAAAGCGCACATTGAACTTCCTGAAGGGTTAGTAATTTGACACCTACTGCTCCAAATGGTCTGCAATTTTGACGGAACACTGTGATATCTTGCGAATTACTTGCATCTCCATCATAGTTTCGTGGCCGACGATTAAAATGAGTTTCAATATTCTGCATGTATATCGAACAAAATGTTATTGCTTCACTTATTACAACAGCTTCAGCTATTGACCCTTCAGGGCGCGCCTTGTTTTTCACATATTGTTTGTAATCTCCCAAAGCCCTGCGGATATGACAACAAGTTTGCATTAAATCTAAATTCAATGTACAGTAAAAATTTAAGAATGTAATATTTAAAACTCTATATATATAGTACCTCTCAATGGGATACATCCATCTGTAATGGACATGACCTCCAATTCTAGCTTCAGCCGGTAAATGCACGGCCAGATGTACCATCACATCAAAAAAAGTGGGTGGCAAAATTCTCTCCAGCTGGCATAGGATTATCACGATTCCTCGCTCAAGTTCGTCAATAATAGTTGTGATTAATGTCCTCTGACATAATTGTTTAAAGAAGCAACATAGATCAAGTACGACGTCGCATACATTCGGGGGGAGATAAGGTCGAATGCCAACATGAAGGGGAATCGCGAGAAGCACATGACAATCGTGACTCTTTAATCCCATTATTGTATCATCTCTGACCCAACGCCCAATATTCGATGCATAATCTTCAGGGAATTTAACCATTTTCAGCCAATCAAAAAATGATTTTCTCTCCGATTGAGTGAGCATATAACTAGCAGGTGGCCTAATAAGACCTCAAGAAGTGACTTGTAAATGCAATTCACTACGAATTCTAAGATCTTGTAGGTCCAATCTAGCATTTACAGTGTGTTTTGTCTTACCCGGAATATTGAATAGTGTGCCCACTAAACTCTCACAAATGTTTTTTTCTACATGCATTACATCCAAATTATGTCGCAAACTCAGAGTCCCACAATATTCTAACTCAAAGAAAATACTTTTTCCTGTCCAATTCAACTCTTCAGGTAAGCGTTTTCGATATTTATCTCTATTATTAGGATGTTTACCTGGTGTGTTGTCTTTGAGATATTGATGTTGGCAAAGTATGTCGAATCCAGAAAATGGACTGGGCATACTCTGAGGTTCATGTTGATCTTTAAATAATTTACTCCTCCGCCAAGGATGACTCAACTCAAGAAATCTCATGTGCCCTGTGTATCCTATTTTATTCCGTAATCGTTGCGAAGGTGTTTGACCCGCACAAACTGGACATGCCATGTATCCCTTAGTGCTCCATCCAGATAATGAACCATATGCTAAAAAAATATTAATGGTCCATAATAATGCGGCATGCATCTGAAAATACTTCTCGGAAACTGCATCATAGGTGTTAGACAATTATGACCCATAGCGTCACTATTTTAATCTGCGTATTGGAAACGGGACGAAAGTCGCTGTTTTAACCGTAGATACCTAAGTTTAGGAAGTACCCTCGAGGTTGTACCTAAGTTAGGAAACTGTTATAATGTAGCTAGTTTGACTAGAAATATTATCTCTATATCAGTGTTTGACCCGTTGCGGGTGAACCTTTATATTTTAGAACACTAAAACGTTTCATTATATAATGATGATATTGAGATAAACACATTAGATGTGAATAAGAGAATTTATATTTTGAATATAAATAAATCTCAAATATATAACATGACAAACAGTTAGCTCAAACTGATTTGATCAGAAGAAACATATTGTGGCATACTTGTCTAGGACACTATTAAACAAGACTCGTATATCCACACTTTTGAAGAGTGGCTACTCGGACAAATTTGATTCCATTCAAATAAAGTCTACGAATCTAGTTTACTTGGCAAAGTGCCTTTAACACATTTACTTGGTAAAAGTGTAAATGCCACCGATCTGTTAGCCCTAGTTCATAGTGAAGTAAGTGGGCCCATGTCTAACTAGGCTAGATGTGGACATTAATATTTCGTGACCTATACGGATGTGGCATCGCGTAATGGTTGTGTGTTTCTTTTAGAACACAAATCAGAAACTTTTAGTTTCGACAAGAAATAGATAAATAGATCGGTTGTAGTATTATACCGTCACGGTAAGACCGTAATGGAAAATACTTAAGCAATAAGTTTCTAATATACTTGAAAGAGTAAAGTATTCTTTCAATGAGGACTCCTCTCGGAACACGTTAATATGACGGTGTGTCCGAACAGATAAACCGAGTTTTGTTGGATATGATAAGATTAATCATGAGTGCTCTGAGCTACCATTTCCTTCAACGGATACACATTAACAGTGCAAGAACTTATTTAGAATAAGGTTCCATTAAAATCTGTTTGATAGATTTCATATTAGATATGAATGGGAAAGAAACAGGGTTTCACACTCCTAATGATTTGGGAATGCTAGGCATATGTTTGGATGATACCAAACTAGAAACCGAATTGGATAAGTGCCAATTGTAGGATATCCTAGGGATACCATAAGTATTGTACTTATACAACTCACGAGAGAATAATTAGATTGTTGCTCACCGTGCGGTTTTCCTAAAAGGAATACTGATATGCAGTGGTAAGTGGGAGGATAGTAAGACTCAATGATAATCGGAGTAATACTGTTTAAGGCACCGAATCCTAATAGAACACAAATAGTTCATCAAGGATGAAACTATTACCATTAATCTTCTTATACAAAAGAACCGCTTATGTCGGGGAGAGTCAGAAAACAACTTGGGGTATGGGTTTCTGATCTCACTTCATAAAGATGTCTATCTTATTGAGGTATACCAACTGACTACGTATGAGGAAGTGATACAAGATATCGACTCTCTATTATGGCAAAGTGCCATATAATCCGAAATGGATTCCATGTATATCAACAAGTTTGGATACTAGTTGATGTACCGCAAGGCATTGTGCCTATTGGTACTATTAGTCTTCAAGGAAGACATACATGGATGGCAACATACCAACGTATAAGCTAGGCTTTTAATAGAAAGGAATCTTTATCAACATTATGTTGATTTCGATTCAACCTTTTACCTGTTGCCATGGTAAATCCATTTGGATAATGCTTGCTTATGCTGCATGTTTCATTCGTGAAATATGACAGCTTAACGGGAAAATCGCATTCCTGAAAAGGAAACCTTTTGGAGGATGTTTACAACATCCTGACGATTTTGTCGTACTATAACTAGCAAACAAGGTTTGTGGATTATTCGATCCATGTTTGGATTGAAGCAAGCATAGGTTCTTGGAATTATCATTTTGACGTAATCATAATAGTTTATGATTTAATTCAAAATGAAATGAATCTTGTGTATATAAGAAGGTTAGTGGGAGCGTACCGACAGTGGCTATCCTATAAAATAATGATAATATGTCATTTCTTGGAAATGATATTCCCATATAAAAAATCGGTGAAAGCTTGGCTTTCGATGAAACTCTCCGTGGAATTGTACATTGAAAAATGTAAGCTATCTGATGTCTCATACTCTTTGAGCATATGAAGTCACAAACAGGCCAATCCGAGTGATAGCCACTGGATTGATGTTAAGAACATCCGTTAGTATCTAAGAGATCTAAGGATGCTGTCTTAGTCTATGGAGATGGAGAACTTGAAGTGACTGGATCACTGTAGCAAGTTTCCTAACTGATAAGACGACTAAAAGTCGCAAACGGTACTACAAAGTTTGAATTACGGTACAGTGAGCTGGAAATCTTCCAAGCAAGATATTGTTGCCGAATAAACAACAAATGCTGGTTAATTGTTGCAGCTGAGGCGACAATAGAAGCCTTCTGGGTCGATAAACAAATCTAATTAGATTAGATATAGTTCTGTTAGCAGCTGAGCTAGGCGTCAGCACAGGCTAAAGAATTAAGTGTCTCATTAAAGATCCAGATATATACTTTGACTATTCATCTGATTCGTTCGGATCATACATCGTGGCGATGAAATGATCGTATAAATCACATCAGACGATAATCATGCAAATCCGCTGACGAAAGCTTTTCTCAGCAGTTTGAGCCAACCGTACATAGTTCGGGTGTCAAGCACTCGAGTGACTGGCTATAGGCCAAGTGGGAGATTGTTGGAAAATTATGACCCATAGCGTCACTATTTGTACAGATCACGGTGTTGTTGTACAAATTAACTATGTGACAAAGGAGATTGCACTCTTATCATTTGTGATTAGATCACCTAGATGTATAAATGATGAGAGGTCCCTATGATTTGTTCCTGGATGGAGAATGGTATGAGACAGTATCAGTCCACGAAGGATAAATCATTAAATATCCCTAGTCAGAGTATTATCGAGATTGGACATCGATAAATACGTAAAAGACTAGTATTACACTTGTGCGCGTTTGTGAAGGCACAACAACATAGTTCTCATATATTTGGGTATATGATACTCATGCAAGTGTAATAGGAGGTTGTCATTTACCGATGGTAGGGGAAACAGCTTCGCTCTAGATAGACCCCCTCAGAATTCCATTGGTAGTATGACTATGTGTCTATAGAAGTCTGAAATCAGGGTAGGTGTATTTGTCATTTACGACAGTATTTATTGCCAACATATCCGGGGATCTCATGGGTCGCTTCCCAAAGATTCACCGATGACGTATGACTCGCACTTTAATTAATCTGGGATTAATTAGATGAGAGAGAAAATTAATCTGGGATTAATTACGGAGATATTTTATCTGGGATAAAATATCGTCTAAAGAGAGAAAATGATTAATTTGGAATTAATCGGGTAAATTAATATATTTGATATATTAAACGAAATTGGATTTCGACGCGGAATTGAAATTGGATTTTAATTCGGGCGAACGAGTTAATTTGGAATTAATTCGTTAGCGACGTGAATAGTGACTTCGCTAGGCGTAATCATTTAATTACGACGCAACGGAAAATTCGCTAATTAGGAATTAGCGAACCCGAGCCCGATAGTGATTACGAGCGCATTCGCATTTTGAATTCGAGTGCGGCACGAAAGTCACATCAAGCTTCAAATCATTAGTCGCATCATGCGTCAAATCCCTTGTCACTTTGAGTGATGTGACTTGACAACATGTCACTTTAATAAAGTGATATGAATAGTGATGTGCTAGTTGGTGGAATAGTGTTAGTTGTTGGAAAGATTTACTTTGACTTTTTGAAAGTTAAAATAAATGGTAAATCATTTATTTATTTTTGGAAAATATATAAACAATGATTTACACATTTTGAAAAAACAACTTAACACATTTTTCATCTCTCTTTCTTCTCCAATAGCTCACGCCCAAGGGGCCAAAATTACTTCACTGTTTTGCTGTGTAAAAATCGAGCAGTGGGAAGCATTCAAGTGGGATTTTGTGGCAAAATCTCAAGTGCTAGCACACTTACGCGACATGCGAAGGTGATAGGGAAGTCCACCCATGAGTCGGGAATCAAATGACGAAGCTTGGAGCTTCAAATGTTGATCCAAAAATCTGAAAAATTAGAGCAGTGGACTGCACTGCAGTGGCATTTTTGGAGGGCAGAAAATCAATTTTATACTTCAACAAATCGTCTCAACCGATCGATGTGAGTATTCCGCTACCTCCGTTGATGTATTCAAAATTATTTTCATGTTTGTTTATGATCTTGGGACCTAATTAGTAACCAACAATAGGTATACACACCCACATTCCATAATATTTGTAACTCCTCGATCAATGGTCTCAAGTAAATATTCATATTTTTACCAGGGGAACGTGGACCAGGGATAAGCAATGACATAAACATGAACGGATCCTTCATACATTTCCATGGAGGTAAGTTATATGGAAAAACAATAACGGGCCACATGCTATAAGAGTTGTACATATTCCTAAATGGGTTAAAACCATCAGAGGCAAGACCTAACCTGACATTACGGGGGTTCTTAGCGAAACGGGGGTACATGTCATCAAATTCCTTCCACTCGGTTTCATCTGCAGGATGTCTAAGTATGCCCTCTGCACCGATCCTCTTTTCATGATGCCACATCATGTCAGTCGCTGTGTGTCGTGACATGAACAATCTCTACAGCCTGGGCGTTAAAGGGAAATATCACAATATCTTTTGAGGCACTTTCTTCCCCGTACCACGGACTTTGTACCGACTTTCACCACATATCGGAAAATATTCAAGTGATTCATACTCGGCACGAAATAATACACAATCATACTTACAAGCATGAAAGGATTCATACCCCATTCCTAGATCACGTAATATTTTCTTTGCCTCCTAGTACGACTTAGGCAATTCGCTTCCAACCAGTAACATTTGGCCCAGTAACTCTAGCATCATATCAATACTTTTGTTGGTCATTCTGTTGATCACTTTAATGTGTAATAATTTCACAACGAAATTCAAGATCGACATTAAGCACCTTCAAGTGGAATTTTTTTTTGCCTCATCAAGTAGTTCACTAAATAAATTTTGATCATTTCCACTTAACACTGGCATGTCACCACTAACACTATGACCAAGTTGTGGACCTTGTAAGTCATGCAAAGCATCGGTTATCTCATCGTTTACAGGTTAATTGTAACTACTGCTCCCTTCATCGGAATCAATAAACCGTGACTGAGAATGATACTGCTCACCGTGATAAATCCATGTACGGTAAGTTGGTGATATTCCTGACATGTATAAATGATTATGAACTTCATCTAACCGTTTCCTTTTCCTATTCAAATAATTTGCACATTGACACCGAACACGACCTTCTGCATCAATGTGTTGCTTTGCGACTTTCATAAACTCATGCACTCCATTACGATATTCAACACTCAATCTATCCAGCGAGCTCATTCAATTTCTATCCATTTAAGCGAAATACCTAAATATAATAATATAATTATTAAATATCATATTACACTCATCAACATTACTAATTCATTAATTATTTATTTAAGCATATACATATATATTTAGTTGATAAAGTAAATAGTTTACAAAAAAATTCTATTTAGTTAATTAATTAACTTAATCTACATATATTAACATAAACAACTAACAAAAAGTATATAATAAACATAATCATAAAAATTGAAAAATAATAAAGAAATATAAAAGAAGACTTACCTTATGGAAAATTGATTACAATTTTATTGAAAATTTGTAGGAGAGTTGTGAGGTTGCAGATGACAGATTCTGAGATTTAAGATGATGAAAATGAAGAGAATGGGAGAAAAAATAGAGGGGGAGAAAGGTTGGTGGCATTCTGCATTTTAATTTATATTTAGCGTCGAAACAATAAATTCGACGCTAATTGTTGTAATTTTTAGCGTCGAAATAGTTTATTCGACGCTAAATGTCCGATTTTTAGCGTCGACATAAATTTAGACGCTAAAGATTAAAGGATTTTCGGTGGAATCTTCATAAACCTTTAGCGACGCCACTTAGTCGACGCTAAATGTCTTGTTTTTGGCGTCGACTAGTAGTTTTGACGCTAAAAGTATAACATTTAGCGCCAAAAATTATTGGAATAGTAAAATAATTTAGCGTCGAATATTTTTCGACGCTATAAGTGTACTTTTAGCGTCAATAACAGTTTTCAACGAAAAAAGTTGAATATTTGGCGTCGAATTTTAATTACGATGCTAAAAGTGATTTTTAGCGTCAAATGTCTGGACGCTAAAAGCCATAATTCTTGTAGTGTCACATCCGAGTTGGAGGTGTTATTAAAGTGTTGAGAAAGACATCGAAGCAAATTTTCATGTCTTGGTTCATCTAAAGCTATACCATAAAGTGATGGTAAAAGAACAAAAATGAACGGGAGAATTATTGTAATGCTGTGAGGCTTCATTTTGTGAGTTTTTGATGAGAGGTGCAAATTAAAAGAAATTAATCCCATCACCTTATATATACTATCGAAACAATGACACGGCTTGTGGTGTAAGATAAGAAGTGCATGGTGTACATTAATTTTGGTGGGTGAGAATCGTACGGCGCCTAATTAAATGCATTATAATTCTATTATTAAATGTTGGTACTATATAACTCACATAATATTTCAATAATAAATTATGACACGTGTTAAAATAATAACAAAATTTTTAATATATGATAGTTATATTTAATATAACATTACATATCTTGTACTTAGTAATTGGTGTTATCGCGTCACCTATACAATAGTGCTGCTAAAGAATTACTCTATACTTTAAATATAACTATTTTCTCCACAATTCATGTGCCACTTAATTTTTATAATTTTATTTTACTATTAATTTATGACATTAAAATAGTAAAATTGTTCCAACAAAAAATATATTACAAAATTAAAACATATTATAATCTCCTATTAAAATAAGAACATATCATAATAATATATTTTTTTAATTATTAAAATATGTCTCTGTATTTAATGTGTCTATTTGATATTTAGATATATATATTGTTTGCACAATTTTTTGTCAAAAGTGTTGGACAGTTATGACCCATAGCGTCACTATTTGTACAGATCATGGTGTTGTTGTACAAATTAACTATGTGACAAATGACATTGCTCTTTTATCATTTGTGATTAGATCACCGAGATGTATAAATGATGAAAGGTCCATATGATTAGTTTCTGGATTGAGATGATATGAGACATTATCAATCGATAAAGGTTTAATCATTAAGTATCCATAGTCGTAGTATTATCGAGATTGGACATCGATAATGCGGAATAGACTAGTATTACACTTGTGCGCGTTGTGAGGGCATAATGGCATAGTTCTCATATATTTGGGTATAGGATACTCATGAGTGTGTAGTAGGAGGTTGTGTTTTACCGATGGTACGGAAAATAGCTTCGTTCTGGATAGACCCTTCGGAATTCCATTGGTAGTATGACTATGTGTCTATGGAAGTCCGAATCAGGGTAGGTGTATTTGGTCTAAACCTGAGACTTGCACCGCTAATACTTGCGACAATCAATGTACTTTGGTTTGGTCGTCCAGGGCTTTAACAGGGTCTGTGTACGCCTCTGCTGGGTATATTGAGAATCGTAGTGTATTGGGTGTGATTTCAAGACGGAAGTATCACTCCAGTCATAGTGGAGATGATGATCACGCAGGATACGGAACTGGTTCTCTTATGTACTGCAGTCATCGGGATAATATGACTAGGTCATGATTATCCGATTATAGAGACTAGTTGCCAGAGATCCGATATGTGCTTCTTACGGGGCAAGCACAATTCCCGCCCCAAGCCTTGCACGTGACATTCGATACTGGATCGTAATATGCAATGCTACATATACTACGCCTGATATAGATCAAATATTCCTGTAAGGATATTTCTGGAGAACTGGGTAGGCATGGCGCTTTGCTAGAAGCCAACATTATCTTGTAAATCGGTAAAATGTAGTACTTGGTACTTACGTGTTCGGATAGTCCGACGACCGGATTTACTGCCAACATATCCGGGGATCTCATGGGTCACTTCCCGAAGATTCACCGATGACGTATGACTCGTACTTTATTAATCTGGGATTAATTAGTTGAGAGAGAAAATTAATCTGAGATTAATTGCGGAGATATTTTATCTGGGATAAAATATCAATTAAAGAGAGAAAACGATTAATTTAGAATTAATCGATAAAATAATATATTTGATATATTAAACGAAATTGGATTTCGACGCGGAATTAAATTTAGAATTTAATTCAGGCGAACGAGTTAATTTAGAATTAATTCGTTTGCGACGTGAATAGTGATTTTGCTAGGCATAATTATTTAATTACGTCGCAACAGAAAATTCGTTAATTTGGAATTAGCGAACCCGAGCCCGAGAGTGTTTGCGGACGCACTCGCTTTGCGAACTTAAGTGCGGCCCACAAGTCACATCAAGCGTCAAATCGCTTGTCACTTTGAGTGATGTGACAACTAGTCACTTGATTGAGTGATTGATGTGAGTTGTTGGAAAGCTTTTGATGGCTTGAAAGACATTTATCATTTCTTTATTATTTGGTATTTGACTTTTGATTTAGTGTATTAGATACACTTCATTTCCAACAACAAAAACACTTAACATTTTCTCTCCTCTTTTTTCTCTCCTTCACGCCCAAAGGGGCTGCTTCTTCTTCTCCAAAACACTGCCACTGCCGAGAGATGAGAAAGTAGAAAAGAAAGATTGTGGCAATTTTTCAAAGAGTGTTAGCACACAATGGAGTCATCCTAAGGTGATAGGGAAACCCACTTGTGAGCAAGGAATAAACACAAAGCTTGGAGCTTGAGGGAGATCATCATTGCCGAAAATTTAAGGAACAAAAACTGCCACTGCCGTGACCACCTTGGAGGAAGAAAAAGAATTTTGTTCTTCAACGCATCGCCTCAACCGATCTATGTTAGTATTCCGCAACTTCTTCATGTACTCGCACTTATGTTTCATAGCTTTAATCGATCCTCGGGACCGTAGATTTTCCCAACAAAAAGAAAGTGGAAGGTTCAGACCTCCTGAGACACAGTCCCAGCAAGGGGTGTTTGATTAAGTGAATAATCCTCCAAAGGGCACAAGCACCTAAATTACAGTCATTAGATTACAAAGCTACGAAATTAAAATAAAATGCTTGTTTTGAGTCTTAATTTTTTAGGCATTTTCTCTTCGCATGAGTGAACCTTTTATAGTGGAATTTGTAAACTGCTAGGACAGTTTCACTCCGTAATTTCTTTGCAACCGCTGGATCACGTCTTCAACCATTATATTATATTCCATAACTGCCTGATCGTAGGGGAACTGCCAGATTGTGCGCAATGAATTACCAAGTCGTGTGTGATACTGCCTCAACCGTTTAAATCGTGAGATCAACCGCAGCATGTGTTCAGTCGTCCTGACTCTCTGAGTCATCCTAGTTGTTGTGTCATCGGGCGACCTTCCTAACTGCTTTACTCATCGTCGTCCTAGTTTCGAATCGTCCTATGGAGTGATACATGTTCGTCCTGCTTGCTTTTGTCCTTTACTGACTCTTTCGTTCTAGGGTGACTTTCTTTTGTCCAAAATTTTCCCCCAAATTCACCTTCATTAAGTTGGAAGTGAAATCGAGGTGAATTTCTCAATTTGGGTGGTCAGGGCGATAAACTTCGGCCTAAAAGTCTTCGCTTTCTTGTTTTTCTCGAGCCGCCCTTTATGTTCCATATATGAGCCCGTCACTTCTCCAATAAATGTGCTACCTTCCCAATATGTTTCATCATGACGCCCATTAATGAGCCGTTTTTCACCTCATTTCAGTGTCCCCCTTCATCACACGTCACATTTATTCCTTTACATCGAATCGTATCCCAACACTTGTCTAGGGTGACTCCTTATTCTTTTCATTTTCCACCATTTCCTTCCATCGACGATTTGGGTTACGACATCTGTCCCAGTATGAGCTTTTCGTCTTTGTATATAAGGGTTTTGCTTGCTCTTGTTTTCACTTTACTTTCCATTCTCTTTGCAAAATTCCCTTCTTTTTTTACTCTCAACCTTCAGCATTAATGGCGTCTTCTTCCTCTACACCTAAATCAAGTTCTTCTACTTTTAGCGATTACCAGATGGCCTTGGGTGACTCCTTTGTGAGTGCCTTTGGTGTCCATGTCCTTAACGAGAACTACGGTCAGTGTACTCTAGGCCCCATTTTTGTTGATGACAACGCCATTTCCACGGCCCCTTTGGCTCAGTTGTTTCCTTCCACTTCTGGCCTCCCCTTTTAAGAGCCACTGAATGTTTCTCCCTTGGCTCAATCTAATCCTATATGCACATGGCCTAAACACGATTCCTCATTTGAGACCTGGTTCCAACGTATGCTACTGCATGCAAATACCCGCACTTTTCTTGAGGAACATGGCTTCCTTTGCCCCATTTCGACCGAAACCTGTTTCCTACCTCACTACTTTTCTGGTCATCTGAATATAATGTTTTCCTTTTTCCTGCTGGTCTCTTCACCATCACTCTTCGTGATATCTGCGCTCTGAATGGGTTGGCCCCTCTGGGTATGACTATTTCTGCCTGTACAACTTTTCACTTCCCCGCTCCTTCAATGGACTCTTCATCCTTCTCGTCTTACTCTACTTTCCTCCGTGCGTTTTCCAAATCGGCCGGTCTGATCTCAATACAGGAGCGTACGGCCTTCCTTCATTATTGGCTTTGAAGTATATAATTTGTGCGCCATGCTATAAACTCGTGGCAGGTTACCTCCCCATCTCTTCAGACCTTGCCAACAATCGTCGTTTGGACCTGGCATCCTTTTTGTTGGCTGCCATTTGTCGTGGGTTGGCCGTTCTTCAAAAACAACTTCGGTCAGGGGCTTCGCCAATCACCTCTGGCCCTCTATGGCTCGTCCAACTTTGGCTTAGAGCATACTTCCCATTCTTCGGCTCAATTGAGTCAAATCATTCTTATCCTTGTGCCGACCTTTTGTTTACCCAAATTCTGCCAAACTCTCTCCTCTATCGTGCTGCTTTTGAATATTTCTACACTCTTTCTCGGGTTTCTTCTTTCTTTCTTTTCTCCTTGGGCGACAACCCTTCTTTCGTCCACAAAGTCTCTGAGTCAGAAGAGGATGAATCAATTCATCGCATATGGCGTAAGTTTTTATGCAGCCGCGATTTGATTCATGACATCTTTACCGGGGATAATGGCAAGGCCGGAGTGAAGGTCTATTCGCCTAACTTCGCTGCCCGCCAATTCGGTCTCGTTCAAGGATGGCCTCTCCTATTCTTCCATACGCGCTCCGCTTCATCGGATCATTTTAAAGTTCTTTCGCTCTCAGACATAGATCAATGCTTGTTAGAGACCCGTTCTTTGCTATCTTCTTTTGTTGCAGTTTCCTTTTCTCCGTGCACTTCGGTCCATTCTCTCTTCGACTGTTTTTGGCCGTCTTGCCTGGAGAGACTCCTTTCTTTACCCTCTATGCAAGTATTTTCTACCATCCATTTTTCTTCCAAGTCTTCAGAATCGGTGGGGGTAAAGAAACCAATTAAGGAAGCCAAGCCGAAGAAAATTAAATAGGCTAAATGAAAAAAGCCTTCCCCCAGCCACAGTTCTGATTCAGACATGCTACTCATTCGTCGTGCTAAGGTACGGTCTAAAACTTTCATCCCCTTTTGTACATCGGTTTGAGATACAACCTGAAATTTTACAAGTTTTTGTATCTTGTACAGGTGCTTAAGATAGATCCACCTTCTGCCATGCCCGAAGCGACTCAAGCTCCAGTGCCGGAAGCTCCCATGGTTGAAGGTCTACATGAGGAGGTTGAATCCACCGTAGTATCGGTTTCAACTTCCATCGAACAACGACGAAGCGATTGAAGCTACAATCATAGGACAATTGCCAGAAGAGGGCGAGACAGCTGCTACCGGTCCTTCGCCCAGAGCCGACCCCCGAGGTACGGAGCCAGGTATAGAACTCAGCTGTTCACGTCCGAGTGTTGAAGAAATTCCAAGAGACCATCCGTTATTTGAATGCCCCTCTTTGGACGATCATATGCCAACTGTGCAGGACCCGGATGATGAGCCTGATGTGCTAGAACCTATTTGGCCGGATGACGGGCCTATTTGGCATCATCTCAAATGGCTTTACCCCTTGGTAAGCAGAATGGCCGCCACAGGGCTTAAGGGGATTTATAGGGATGTAGACGACCTTTTTAGTTTGGCCAAGTTGGAGTTATTAGAATAGGCTCGGTCTATATATAAAGACGATATACTTCGTCACATTTATGAAGATGAGGAGGTTATTCATATTTCTGATTCTTGCGATTCTGATTCTCCTGTAGATGTTCAGCCAGCAACCGCACCGCAACAATCATCGCCACGGGCAGCGTCTCTGGACCCCCCAATGCAGACTTCGTCCCCCGAACGACCGTTATTTTCGGCTCATTCGTCTGCCCTCCTTCGGCGTACATCTCCTGATTCTGCCATTCGACAAATAACTACATCTGACCAGCCATCATCTTCAGCCCATATTGCTTCTCCTCTTCGGGGGCCATCTCTTGTTCTCCTAAGGAAGAACCTGTATCGCCGCTGGAAGCCCCTATAACATCTGTTGTTGAGCTGTCCAGGTCTCTCCCAGTGCAATCTCCTAGGGAAGAACCTATATCGCCGCTGGAAGCCCCTATAGCATCTGTTGTTGAGCCATCCAGTTCTGCTCGTCGGCCCGGAACTGTAAGTGATTTCTCCTTATCCTATCCTCTTTATTTTTTGTATATTCTGATGTACTAACTTTGATCCTTTTGTAATCAGGTGTCAGATGAATTCCTGCAATCGGTCCAGGACATTTTCAGTGATCTGGACCGGTTAGTCTCTGCTTCGTCCTTGCCTCCCCTATCTCCATCCCAGGCTACAATTGACTTGGAGGCCCTTCGGGATGTTCTCGGCCAATATGCATCCCTCATGACAACTGACATCGGCCAAGCCGCCCTGCCAGAGAATATGCTTAAATTGGAAAAAAGCTTCCTCTGAGCTAGACCGACTGCTGGGTCTTCCTGTTTTGCCCATCTCAGCATAAGACAGACTCTCTCTCCAAGACCTGCAAAGCAAATTCTCGGCCTTTATTCTTCGTTACCGGGCCGTTCATAGCCAGAAGGTCGGGCTGCGTTCATCAATAAATAAAAAGGATAGGCTTCGAGACACCATCGATAACCTTCGGAAAATTATAAGAGAGTCTACGGATGAAATGGTTATCGAGGAGTCTTTGCTGCTGAATTTAGAACGACAGTTACAGCATATCCAGCGTCAGATAGAGGAAAGCCGCATGAGGCTGGATGCCAAGAAGAAATAGGTTGCCTCTCTGGTAGCTGAGGCCAAAACTACTATGGCCGAGTTTAGGGATTTGGCCCGAGTCGATTTTGAGAGGGGTCTGGCTGATCTAATAAAGGCCGATGTTGAGATGCAGAGAGAATGGCGGGACTTGGGGGAGAAGTGTTGGAAAAATTGTTGGGGTTTTAAGGGGAAATATCGGTAACGCAGCGGAATAGTGAAAAATCAAAATTTTCCAATTTCAAAATTTTTCTCGGATCAACTAAATAAACTTATTTATTTAATTATCCAATTATCAAATTCTGAAAAAATTACACAAGAGATAAAATTTCTTGATAATTACCGAATTGCCCCAAAACTTTGTAAATTTATTATTTTAGCCCAAAAATTATCAAATATAATTTTGGATGATTCTAAATCATTTCTAAAATGTTTTTCAACACATCTAATGCATCAAAATCAGATTTTACACAAATCCCCAATTTTTCTGAAATTACCGAGAGACCCACAAATTTTCAATTAATTGCGATTTGGTCATTTTTGTTCAAAACAAGCCAAGATCAAATCCAATCAACCTAAAATTTTACATGCATCATATTCATACCATAATACATCACATATACTACGCCTGTTATAAATTATATATTCCTTAAAGAATATTTCTAGAGAATTGGGTAGGCACGGTGCTTTGCTAGAAGCCAACCTTGTCTTGTAAATCGGTAAGAACATGGTACCGGGTACGCACGTGTTCGGATAGTCCAATGATCGGATTTACTGCCAACATATCCAGGGATCTCATAGGTCGCTTCCCGAAGATTCACCGATGACGTATGACTCGAACATAATTAATCTGTGATTAATTATGAGAGAGAAAATTAATTTAGGATTAATTACGGCGAGAATTTATCTGGGATAAAATTCAATTAATAGAGAGAGAACGATTAATTTGGAATTAACCGATTAAATGAAATTTGATTTCATAACGGAATTAAAATTGGATATTAATTCGGGCGAACAAATTATTTTAGAATTAATTTGCGAGCGACTTTAATAGTAATTTTACTAGGCATAATTATTTAATTAAATTTGATTTAATTCAGTCGCAATGGAAAATTCATTAATTTAGAATTAACGAACCAGATCCTGGAACATGTTTGCGGGCCCACTCGGATTTTGAATCAAAGTAGGGCCCACAAGTCACATCACCTAGTCAACTTTATCTAACTTTTGTTGATAGAAGCTGGTAGTGGTTGGTGACTTGTTTCTTACACAACTTTATCTAAATATTACACTTTATTAAAGAACTTATACGACTTAAATTCCAAATTTAATCGCAACGGGTCTCAAAGCCTGATTAACGTCCAACGTCAATTTCATTAAAGTCCAATGGGCTTTTAATTAATTTCTTAAGGCGTGGACTTTTGGTCAACTCGGATCAAACCGAATAACCAAAATCCAATCCGAGAATTACCCCATAAGCCCAGAAATCAATTTAGGCCAATTATGCCAAATTAAACTTTAAAGGTCCATTAAGTCGCATTTGGGCTTTATGGATGCGGTTTTGGGCCTAATTGAATCCAACCAATTTTGCCTAAACCCAACTTTGTACAACAAAGCTCAATAAGCCAATTTACAACATTAAAGCCCAAATCCAATTTTAAGGCCCAATTAATTAAATTCAAAAAATCCAATTTCACATTTAATTAACCTAAAGTGTATATCATGATTAATCACCCAAATTAACATTTCTAAAACATCAATTTATACAATTAATCATGCTCATTTTCATCATCACATGTCCAACACATTTTGATTAAAATCAAACCCAAATCACATGCTACATGTCTCGACATTCATAGGGAATTTTAAACTGATTTCGATTTCAATCCAATTGAATCCACAATCAGTATTAAATCAACATTCCCAATTGATTCAAGTCATCCAATGATAAAAAAAAAATCATTAAAACATTTAGGGCTAGTTGTATTCGGCCAACACCAAATTTTGGGCAAAAAATTGATCCAATCCAATTTCATAAAATTGATCCAATCAAACTTCAATTCAACATGATTTAAGCATATTCAAACATCCAATTTAATCAAATCATGCTCAAAATCAAATTTACCCAAATTTTAACCCTAAACTTTTTCATGCTCAAACTTTGCTCTAGATGCCATTGTTGGTTTCAATTAAGGTCCCAAGATCAATAATAAGCTTGAAATATGTGCGAATACAAATAGAAGATGTTGTGGAATACTCACATCGATCGGTTGAGCGACGCGGCAAGCAATAAAATCAACTTTCTGCCCTTGGCTTTCAAAAAGTCAAATAATTAAAGCCCATCAACCTCCATCAACTCACATCACTCATGAATAGTGACATGCGTCAATCACTCAAAGTGAAAGACATCTATCACTTGATTGACGAATGATGTGACGCTAGATGCGACTAGAGATTTGACGTTTGATTTGACTTGCGTGCCGCACTCGAATTCGAAATGCGAATGCACTCGCAAATAATCTCGGGCTCGGGTTCGCTAATTCCAAATTAAGGAATTTTTCATTGCGTCGTAATTAAATGATTATGCCTAGCGAAATCACTATTCACGTCGCTAACGAATTAATTCTTAATTAATTCGTTTGCCCGAATTAAAATCTAATTTTAATTCTGCGTCGAAATATAATTTTGATTAATATATCAAATATATTAATTTATCGATTAATTCCAAATTAACCGTTATCTCTCTTTATTGATATTTTATCCCAGATAAAATATCTCCGCAATTAATCCCAGATTAATTTTCTCTCTCTTTTAATTAATCCCAGATTAATTTAGAGTACAAGTCATAAATCATCGGTGAATCTTTGGGAAGCGACCCATGAGATCCCCGGATATGTTGGCAGTAAACTCGGTCGTCGAACTATCCGAACACGTAAGTACCTCATACTATGTTTTACCGATTTACAAGACAAAGTTGGCCTCTAGCAAAGCGCCATGCCTACCCTATTCTCCGAAAATATCATTACAGGAATAAAGGATCTATATCAGGCGTAGTATACGTAGTATTGCGTATTTCTGTCCAGTATCAGATGATCACGTGCTAGGCCTGGGGCTGGAATTGTGTCTACCCCGTATGAAGTTTATGTCCGATGACTGCAATACTTAAGAGTACTAGTACCGTATCCTACGTGACCATCATCTTCATATGACTGGAGTGACACTTTCGTCTTGACATCACACCCAACACACTACGATTCTCCATATACCCAACATTGGCGTACACAGAGCCTGTTAAAGCCCTGGACGACTGTAACCAAAGTATATTGATTATCGCTAGTATTAGCGGTGCAAGTCTCAGGTTAAGACCAAATACACCTACCCTGATTTCAGACTTCCATAGACACATAGTCATACTACCCATGGAATTCCGAGGGAGTCTATCCAGAGCGAAGCTGTTTCCCTTACCATCGGTAAAAAACAACCTCCTATTACACTTGCATGAGTATCCTATACCCAAATATATGAGAACTATGCCATTGTTCCTTCACAAACGCGCACAAGTGTAATACTAGTCTCTTACGTATTTATCGATGTCCAATCTAGATAATACTCTGACTAGGGATATTTAATGATTTATCCTTCGTGGACTGATACTGTCTCATATCATTCTCCGTCCAGGAACAAATCATAGGGACCTCTCATCATTTATACATCTAGGTGATCTAATCACAAATGATAAGAGTGAAATCTCCTTTATCACATAGTTAATTTGTACAACAACACCGTGATATGTACAAATAGTGACGGTGTGGGTCATATAGCCAGTCAATCGAGTGTCTTACACCCGACCTATGTACGGTTGGCTCAAATTGCTGAGAAAAGGCTTTCGTCAGTGGATTTGCATGATTATCATCTGATGTGATTTATTCGATCATCACATCGCCACGATGTATGATCCGAATGAATCGGATGAATATCGAAGTAAGTATCTGGATCGTTGATGAGACCATTAATTCTTTAGCCTGTGTTGACGCCTAGCTCACCTGTTAACAGAACTATATCTAATCTAATTAGATTTTTTATCGACCCAAATGGCTTCAATTGCTGCCTCAGCTGCAGCAATAACCCGTATTTGTTGTTTATTCGGTAACAGTATCTTGCTTGGAAGATTTCCAGCTCACTGTTCCGTTATTGAAACTGTATAGTACCGTTTGTGACTTATAGTCGTCTTTATCGGTTTGGAAACTTGCTACAGTGATTCCAGTCACTTCAAGTTCTCCATCTCCATAGATTAATACAACATCCTTAGTTCTCTAAGACACTAATGGATATTCTTAACTTCAATCCAGTGACTATCACTCGGATTGGCCTGTTTGTGAATCCATATGCTCAAAGCGTATGAGACACCAGGTAGCGTATATTTTTCAATGTACGATTCCACGAAGAGTTTTTGAAAGCCAAACTTTCCAAGAAATTACGTATTATCATTATTTATTGGACATCCAATTTAGTGTGCTCCCACTAACCTCCTTATATACACAAGAATCATTTTCATTTTGAATTAAATCATAAACCATTATGATTACATCAAAATGATAATTCCAAGAACCTTATGCTTGCTACAATCCAAACATGGATCGAATAACCCGCAAACCTTGTTTGCTAGTTTTGGTACGATAAAACCGACATGATGTTGTAAAAATCTTCTTAAAGGTTTCCCTTTTAGGAAAGTGATTTTCCCGTTAAGCTTCCATATTTCACAAATGAAACATGCAGCATTAGCAAGCATTATCCAAATGGATTTACCGTGGCAACAGGTAAAAGGTTGAATCGTAATCAACACAATGTTGATAACGATACCTTTCCGCTAAAAGCCTAGCTTTATACGTTGGTATGTTACCATCCATGTATGTCTTCCTTGAAGACTTATATAGTACCAATAGGCACAATGCCTTGCGGTACATCAACTAGTATCCAAACTTGTTGATATACATGGTATCCAATTCGGACTCATGACACTTTGTCATAATATGGAGTCGATATCTTGTATCACTACCACATACGTAGTCTGTTGGTATACCTCAATAAGATAGACATCTTTATGAGGTGAGATCAGAAACCCATACCCCAAGTTGTTTTCTGACTCTTTCTGACCTACGCGGTTCTTTGTGTATTCGAAGATTAATGGTAATAGCTTCATCCTTGATGAACTATTTATGTTCCATTAGGACTCGGTGCCTTGAACAGTATTACTCCGATTTTCATCGAGTTTTACTATCCTCCCACTTACCACTGCATATCTGTATTCCTCTTAGAAAAACCGCATGGCGAGCAACAACTAATTATTCTCTAGTGAGTTGTATAAGTACTATACTTATGGCATCCCTAGGATAACCTACAATTGGCACTTATCATATTTGGGTTCTAGTTTGGTATCATCCAAACACATGCCTAGCATACCCAAATTATCAGGAATGAGAAACTCGGTTTCATTCATGTTCATATCCAATATGATATCTGTCAAACAGATTTTAATGGAACCTTATTCTAAATAAGTTCTTGCACTGTTTAAAGCTTATCCGTTGAAGGAAATGGTAGCTCAGAGCGACTCACGATTAACCTTATCATGTCCAATAAAATTCAGTTTATACAGTTCGGACACACCGTCAACTTGACGTGTTCCGGGAGGAGTCCTCATTGAAAGAATACTATAATATTTCAAGTATATCAGAAACTTATTGCTTAAGTATTTTCCATTACGGTCTTATAGTGACGGTATAATACTTTAGCCAATCTGTTTAGCCAATCTGTTTGTCTATTTCATGTCGAAACTTTATAAAATTCAGTTTATACAGTTCGGATTGGTATTTATAGGCAAAATTTTGCCTACATCAAATCATCCCCCAAATCAATTATTAATTGCTCCACTAATTTCTTATCATGTTTGGTGGTGATTTGATAATTTTTATTATTTATTTATTAATTACAATTGGAATTTCCAAAACTGCACTTCGTCAAAAACGCCCTTTCAAGTTTCCAATCTCCAAAATTAAAATATCAAGTCCAATAATTGCCCTTATTTGACCCATATTTCATCCTAAATGATTTCATTGAGATCCGATATTATTTTATCTGTAAAATAAACTAAAACACATCAAAACGTTCATCAAACCCGAGAAACTAAACAAAATATTAAGTTAAAGGGGCGGTAAATATTGATATATTTTCTGCTCATCACACCCCCAAACCTAACATTTTGCTAGTCCTCGAGCAAAATAATAAAATAAAATAAAATAAACAATTAAAATTAAACTAAGCCACTTTCGTAGGGATCACGGTTGCATTTAGCATATGCAACAAGCTTTTAAACCCCTAGGTGTCCCTAGTGGACGAGTTATAGTCTCGTGAGGGCTTACAGCAACGATACCCACAAACGTTTTACAAAAGTAAAAAGATAATAAAACTAATGCACACAAAAGCAAAAAAGACAAGAGAAAAGAGAATAAAGAAGTTAGTGACTAATCCGGTGAAACTTCTACTCCAAGTCAATAGTTTTTTTGTTTCATTCTAAATTACCGAATAAGTAAATTCTCCGATTATTTTTACCATTCTTCATATACATAGCCAAAAAAATATTAAACAACTCATTTTTTCCCAGAACAGTCATAAATGTAGTTGATAAGGGAGTAATATTTTTGTCCTAAAGTTCTATCAGATTTCACACCTTTTTTTGCAACAATGGAATAATTTTTCTGATTTTTCTGATTTTTTTTCTATTTTTTTTATATACAATATCTTCTATCTATGTAACGAGTGTTAGGTCGGTGGCTCCCAAACCAGTTGGCTTTAGGGCACCAGGTGTTAAGACACCCCTACAGACTTAATTACTCAGACTTCAGAGATATATATATATATTTTTTGCAGTATCTTTGATCCATGTAGCGAGCTTTGGGCCAGTGACTCCCAAACCGATTGGTTTTAGGGCACTAGGTGTTAAAACACCCTTACAGACTTAATAACTTGGATCTTAGATTTTTTTTTTTACTCCATTGCTTTTTGAGATGCTTCCTCCAATTTAACTAGAGCACTGAATATTACAAACTTTTCAATTACAGTTCATGTCCGTATGTTTCTATGTATGTTGATAATATCTGTTAACTGAACATATGAAGATCCATTTTAGTCTGTTTTATGGAGAATTTACAAATTAAATAATTTAAAAGGAAATAAACAAAAATTAACTGATTTCGAAAATAGGTTTGAGATACGTCTCAGGATTGGAAACTCCTTACTCAGCCATCTCTTACCAATTTCACCCTTTTAGTCAAAATAAAAAGACAAAAAGACAAAAACATAAAATATTTTTGTAATTTTTGAAAAAATTTCAATTTTTTTTATATTTTTTGAAAAAAATTTGGACTAAAAACAACACACAATCTAAAAAAGCGGTACGATCAACTAATTCCCTCCCCCAAACCTAAATGAGACATTGTCCCTAATGTCTTAAATAGTAGAAGAATAGTTTAGAAGATAATACCTGGTTAGCTGAAATTCTACAAGAAATTAAAGGTTAAGATCCAAATTAATCCTATGCTTCTTACCACGATCGTCCTCAGACCAATTTATCTTTGAAATGATAGGGTCAACTCGTGGTTCATAGGCTATGAGTTGGTCTATTAGATCCGCGGCAGTTCTGGCAGTAAAGAGGATTTATTTCAAAGGTTTCGACACGAACCCATTTCTCCGAGCATCATCAAGAAACACACAAAGAAAATCATAAAATCCATCAATGTTGAGCAGTCCAATTGGTTTCTGGTGTATGTTCAGGTTCGCCCAAGATAGTACTATAAAAATTTCCTCCAATGTGCCCAAACCACCTGGCAAAGCAATAAAAGCATTAGCACGGTTAATCATTTCCACTAGTCGTTCAGACATACCTGGCACGATCAGTTCCTCTCCGTTTGATGGTTCAGTAAGATTTGCTTCTGCCAAGGGTTTTGGAATGATTCCCAAAACGTGACTGCCTCCTTCCTGTATGGCTTTTGAAACACTCCCCATAAGTCCAAGATTGCCTCCGCCATATACTAAGTGCATATTCTTTACAGCTAAGACTCGACCTAATTCATGTGCTGCTTCTACGTATTGTGGCTTAACACCAACACTACTACCGCAAAACACACATATGTTCTCAAGTCGTCTTCTTGAAGTGGCTTCCATTTTTATATGTATTTCTTTCTCAACTCTGGATGCCTTCAAAAGTGCAATGACGGGCTGAATTTATAGTACCTGAAAAGGGTGAGTAAAAATAGCACAAGTATCTTCCAGATGACGATTAGTAGCGAAATAATATTGTGATAGTTAAAAAGGTCTGGATCCTGTCGGAGAAAACAAAAGAAAAAAACAAAACAAATCACAATTATTAAAAAAAGACAAAGAGATATAATATTTACAAGAAAAGTAATGACTTGATTGACGTCTATGCGTCATGGACAAGCTTCCCATCCAATTTTCTTATAAATTGGCAAACAGAGTCTTTTTGAGTCAGATTCCCAAGACTTAATTGTAGTCTTTCTTTTTGGAATTGTGTATGTAATTCGCGAATAGCTATGTGAACATATCCACTGGGATGCGTCTCAAGAGTTGAAGATATATCATCTAAAGACTCCTTACTCAAGCCATCCCTAATGAATTTAATTTTGTCTTCGCGATTATCAGACACCATTCCTAAAGAACGACAATGAGTATTGCAATTCCAGCGTGCACATTTGTAACAAACACCCATTTTTTTAGCTCTACGTTTCTTTGCATAGGTGCTTCTTCCAAAACCAGGCAGATGTGAAATAAAAGAGTCAGAAGACTCACCTGCCAATCGGACTCGTGCTTCAATTACCCAACGAATGTCATTAGGAACACCATGGAATGTTAGTAATCTCATCTGTTCCAAGCGAGCTTTGTAGACTTTCATCAGAGAGTTTTGAGGGAGAGAAGGAAATTGCTTATGAAGATTTGCGAGAACTTCTTCCATCCTGAAATGTCTTAATCTGCAAAAACTAAACACACAAAATTTAAATCACACCAAATCACAATATATACAAAAATTGTATGGGTTGCCTCCCTGCAAGCGCTAAGTTTAATGTCGTCAGCCAGACTTGACTTCTCGAACGTTAAGCTGGATCTGAAAGTGTAACACTTTCTTTTTGTCACTCAAATGATTCTCCCCAGTAGTGCTTGACACGCTTGTTTTTAACCTTGAAAGTCTTGTTGGAGTCAGGATCATGTATCTCAACGGCTCTATCTGGTAAAACTTTGGTGATCACAAATGGACTTGACCACCGTGATTTTGGCTTCCATGGGAAGAATTTCACCCTTGATTTATTTAACAGTACCTTTTGCCCTGGTTCCAGTTATATGCGCAATAACTTCTCATCATGTCTTTTCTTGCCATTTTCTTTGTACAATTTGGCATCCTTAAAAGGCTGATTGTGAAATTCCTCCAATTCGTTGAGCTGGTGGAACTTTTTCTCTTATGTTGCTTGTAGTGCAAGAATTGGCTTCTTCAGTACAAAAGACGTTTTATCTTCAGGCTCCGCAGGCGATTAACATGTTTTAAGTTTGTCAATAGAACTTTGCATTGCATTGGAGTTCTGAATGGTACTGTGTATCACATCAAGTCTAAAACATCCCTCATTATTTTCATCATCTGGGAAATTCATGGCTTTGAAAACATTGAATGTTACTTCTTGGTCTTGTACCCTCATGGTTAGTTGTCCTTTTTATACATCAATAATGGTTCGACCTGTAGCCAAGAATGGTCTCCCGAGGATGATTGGCACGTCTGCGTCTTCCTCCATATCAAGGACTATAAAATCTGCTGGGAAAATGAATTTGTCAACCTTGACCAGCACATCTTCAACTACGCCTCTTGGAAATACGAGCGTTCTATCAGCAAGTTGTAGATAAACTGAGGCGGGCATTGTTTCTCTAATCTGTAATTTCCTGAAAATAGAAAAAGGCATCAAGTTAACACTCACACCTAAATCACACAGACGCTTACCAAAGTTATGTTCTCCTATGACGCAAGGAACAGTGAAACTGCCAGGATCTTTCAAATTTGGGGGAAGTTTCCTCTGAATGATAGCGCTACATTCTTCTGATAATGCTACTTTCCCAAGCTTTGCAGATGGATTCTGAATCTTGTTGTACAAATGATGTGATGTCATTCCTCATTTTTCCGGTTCTGGCTGGTGGAAAGTACTTTTCAAGAAATTTGGAAGCTAAAGTGTTCCAAGTTGTGATGGAACCTGCTGGTAGTGAATGTAGCCAAGCTTTAGCTCTGTCCTTCAAGGAGTATGGGAAAACATGCAATCTCATTGATTCTTCAGCTTCTCGGTTGTAATTGAAAGTGCCGCAAACTTCCAGGAAGTTACTGATGTGGGCATTACGATCTTCAGTTGTATTCCCCCCGAACTGAACTAACTGCTGAATCATCTGGATGCATGTTTTGATGTCACACGCATTTGTTGGTAAGAGAGGAGGTACAATACAGGAAATGAGTCTGTCAACCACCGGAATGGTTCTGTCTCGAATGGGAATTGGTGGTGCAACCTCCAACGGTTCAGGTTCCATGTTAATGATTGCTTCTTAGCCTTCTCGCCTTTCCCTTCTCAACTGTCTGATGGTTCTTTCAATTTCTGGGTCAAACGGTCAGATTTCAAAGCTTCTGGTTCGTCTCATGTAGTTTATGAGAACCTGAAACACAAGAAAATAAAAAAAAATAAGTAAAAAGAAATTAGATACAAGTAACGTATCTAACCCCAAAACTAATAGTGAAAGATAAATAAGTCCCCGGCAACGGCGCCAAAAACATGACCGGCGTAAACACACATGTATAACGCAAGCGCACGTATCGTTCAAGTAGTATAAAAATATCGATCCCACGAGGACTTAATAACTAATCTATTAATTTTATGAGGTCAAATGATTACTAGTATCTAACATATTATTTGATTGATTTGAAATGGTGACGATTCTAAATTTAAAAACAAGTAAATAAAATTGTTCGAAAGTAGGTTTTAAGAAAATTCAATAATAAAAACTATCTAGGGTTGTGATTTCTTCCAATATCATTTTAAAGATGAAGTGGTTATTTTATGTTTGTGTAATTATGCAAAAGCCTGGAACACTAAATTATGCAAAAGCCTCTGTCGATGGTCAGTCGCAAAAACCCAATTTACCCCAATTGAACCATATGTCTAAGTCAACCAAATTATCTGGATTCATTAAGTTTAAGTTCCAATTATGGCTACCCCCGCCCAAAAGGTATATGTCTATCCTGTAAGGAAATCTATTAAAGGGTTATATATCCTCAAGGAAGATCGTGGGCTATTAAGTCTAAGGCTGAAACCTAAAATTCATTTGTCAAGTTTATTTTATGTTTCTCAGTTCAATTTTATTAATGGCCAGTTAATGAAAAAGCATTAAGATTAAGACTCAATAAATAAATCTTTAAATTACCCAAACTATAATTTAACCCCTTATAAACCGGTGATATTGGATTTCCTCACAACCCCAGATAACTGGCTTAGTTACGACACATATTTACGGGTAGTAAAAAAAAAACTTAAATAAAATAAAAGACATAAAGTAAAATACTGAAAATTAAATACTGAAAAATTAAATGCTGAAAAGTAAATTACTGAAAAGTAAATGTTGAAAGTAAATTGCTAAAAAAGTAAATGCTGAAAATAAATTGCTGAAAAGTAAATGCTGAAAGTAAATTGCTGAAAAGTAAATGTTGAAAGTAAATTGCTGAAAATTAAAGAAAGAAAAGTATTGTGCGTAAAAGTAAATTGCGGAAAGTAAAAACTAAAAAGTAAAGAAAAGAAAGTGCGAAAGCGGAAATTAATTACTGAAAGCTATAAATAAACAAATAAGATACAATCTTCTTATTTATTATTTAGGAATTTCAAAGAAAAAAAGTATGAATTTTACAAATGAAATGGCTTGGCATTTATAGGCAAAATTTTGCCTCCATCAAATCATCCACCAAATCAATTAATAATTGCTCCACTAATTGCTTATCATGTTTGGTGGTGATTTGATAATTTTTATTATTTATTTATTAATTTATTTTTTGCTTTGAAAATGATTGAAATGACTTTAATAATTACACACAACACACTTCTGGATGGTTCATCAATTTCGGGTATGAAATCTTCAGAATTCGAAATTATTTTGTCTTTCAGAGTTGTAGATATTTGATTCTTCTTTAATCTGGTACTTGAATCAGCTCAATCCGATATCGGAGTAAATAGTTATGCCCAAAATACAACAGATGCGCACAATTGGAATTTCCAAAACTGCACTTCGTCAAAAACGCCCTTTCAAGTTTCCAATCTCCAAAATTAAAATATCAAGTCCAATAATTGCCCTTATTTGACCCATATTTCATCCTAAATGATTTCATTGAGATCCGATATTATTTTATCTGCAAAATAAACTAAAACACATCAAAACGTTCATCAAACCCGAGAAACTAAACAAAATATTAAGTTAAAGGGGCGGTAAATATTGATATATTTTCCGCTCATTACTATGCCATAATTAGTTTCATCTGATCAAATCAGTTTGAGCTAATTGTTTTTCATGTTATATGTTTGAGATTTGATTTATATTCAAAATATAAATTCTTTTATTCACATCTAATGTGTTTATCTCAATATCATCTTTATATAATAAAACACTTTAGTGTTCTAAAATATAAAGGTTCACCCGCAGCGGGTTAAACACTGATATAAAGATAATGTTTCTAGTCAAACTAGTTACATTATAATAGTATCCTAATTTAAGTACACACCCGGAGGTGGTTCCTAAACTTAGGTATCTACGGTTAAAACATTGACTTTCATCCCGTTTCCAATTCGCAGATTAAATCTCTATTGAAGTCAGTATCCTGTTCAAAAAAGATTCTGAACATCAATACATATATTTATGTATCACACTAAGTATTTAAAATATAATTTCATTACTAGTCATGAACATATTTATGACAATCATATTTGAAGTCAAAGCCTTGCTCGTTCTTCAATTCCTTCATGTCTGCTTTGTCTAAATGGCAGTCACGCTTTCGCGATCCCGTTTGCCACATTTAGGCAGATATTTTGGGATATGTCTTTCATCTTCCCAGAAGACTATAATGATTTTGCCCTTACCAGTTTCAACACTCCAGAAGCCTTTGGCCAAGCCTTGACCTTCCAGAATATCGAAGTAAGGTGCGACTAGCGCTACTTGCCTAATTGCAAACTTTGACTTTATCTCCTTGAGAATAGTCATTAACTCTCCTAGAGTTATTAATTGCAATTTAGTACTTCTAAAATCTAAAGATAGATTCTTTGAAGATCCTTCAATTTCATTATCATATTTTAAGGATCTAATCCTTAGTTCTGATTCAGAAATTAAGGAGTTTACTGCGACAAGCTTAATGGATTAAGCACTAAAGTTATCATCACATAAATCTTCCAAAGATTATGCTCGACTATTTGCTTAACTACGGGCTTAGGCTTAATATGTTATTTTATCAAATAAAGTAACTTATTATTTTTGCAGGACCATCCTGAAATTTATTCCCAATTTTGAAAATTAAACCATTTAAATACATTTTCCCTAGGATTATGTTTTAAATGTCAATCTTTCAATTTTATCTTGATTTTAATAGTCCAACTATTTAATCAACGATTTAGGTACTATTTATTATAATGATTACAATAGTCCAACTATTTAATCAACTATAATTTAATAGATTAAATCAAATATATTGATTACTAAAATCCAATTATAAAATCAACTATAAATGAATAGTTTGAATATAGTCCAACTATTTTAATAAAAACAACATTTAAATATTAGTCCAACTAACATTTAATTTATTTGACGAATGATATTTGTATGAGCGCGTATGGCAAGTAATTAAACGAATATTGCAAATTCAATTCTTGCCTCCTTCTATTTTTCGGCGAGCCTCTAACCCTCTGTCGAGTACTCGGGAAACCGCGTTTCCTAGTAGGCTAGGATCCCATTAAATATCACACAATCTTGACATTGGCCAACAAATTGTATGATAATTAACTAGGTAGATCTCTAAGATCGATTGGATCCAATCCAATTCCTAGATCCGGTAGGGGGACATCCAAGTCCGAAACATATATCTTATATATGCCAATACATCCAATGTATTACCTAACCATTTTCCTCTGAATCAACTAAGCCTTGGCTTTGGCACAACAAACTTAGTGATCCCAGTTAAGCGCGACCCATTGACCATTGAAAGCTTCATAATCAATGTCGATGGACAAGAAGTGGTCTTGACTTTGACCAACAAACCACAACTTGGACAAGACACCAATATGGAACAAAGCCTTCGTGATTCAAACACATCCTCGACGGACAAAGGCTTTGACTTTGGCCAACAAGCCAATGCCAGTCTGGGATCTTGAGTGAGAGTCACTCAATGGAAGGAAAAACGCTTAATATTTTGCGAGGGTTTTTCGAGTGCAAATTGGCAACCAATTTATTAGCTTTGTTAAGGTCTCATTATAATACACCCTTAAACATGCATTCTAAACACATAATAAAGCGCATATAATAAAATAATAATGATATGCGGATGGATCACTTCTAGATCAAATCTCTCTCTTTCTCTCTCCCGCTAGCACAAGTATCACTTCTACCCGTTACACTACACTTCTAAAGAAACCTCATTTAAATTGAAGGGAATAGGTGAAAAGAGAATACAAAGAATATAGAGGTATAAGGCTGGACACGCAGGTCCAATTAATAAATCAAATTTATTACAACAATTTCTAAAATTGTCCCTCCCATCTAATATCCATCTGATATACATTATTCATGCATCGCAACCATGTATTCACACAAGCATGTTATCAATCAATCTAATTCAATTAATTAATCTGATAATTAGTGATCATCCAATGTTCAAACAACGATTTGATTTTGCTCGAGTCAAACTCGTTTTGCGAATAAGTACTCAAAGTACGAATTCTCGAATTAAATTAAACTACATCATTAAATCCAATTTAATATGCATTCAATTCTAATTTGCTATTTAATTCCAAATTAAATATTACACTTTATTAATGAACTTTTACGACTTAAATTCCAGATTTAATCGCAACGGGTCTCAAAGCCCGATTAACGTCCAACGTCAATTTAATTAAAGTCCAATGGGCTTTTAATTAATTTCTTAAGGCGTGGACTTTTGGTCAACTCGGATCAAACCGAATAACCAAAATCCAATCCGGGAATTACCCCAAAAGCCCAGAAATAAATTTAGGCCGATTAGGCCCAATTAAACTTTAAAGGTCCATTAAGTCGCATTTGGTTTTTATGGATGCGGTTTTGGGCCTAATTGGATCCAACCAATTTTGCCTAAACCCAACTTTGTACAACAAAGCCCAATAACCCCATTTACAACATTAAAGACCAAATCCAATTGTAAGGCCCAATTAATTAAATACAAAAAATCCAATTTCACATTTAATTAACCTAAGTGTATATCATGATTAATCACCCAAATTAACATTTCTAGAACATCAATTTATACAATTAATCATGCTCATTTTCATCATCACATATCCAACACATTTTGATTAAAATCAAACCCAAATCACATGCTACATGTCTCGGCATTCATAGGGAATTTTAAACCGATTTCGATTTCAATCCAATTGAATCCACAATCAATATTAAATCAACATTCTCAATTGATTCAAGTCATCCAATGATCAAAAATCAAAAAATCACCAAGACATTTAGAGCTAGTTGTATTCGGCCAACACCAAATTTTGGGCAAAAAATTGATCCAATCCAATTTCATGAAATTGATCCAATCAAACTTCAATTCAACATGATTTAAGCATATTCAAACATCCAATTTAATCAAATCATGCTCAAAATCAAATTTACCCAAATTTTAACCCTAAACTTTTTCATGTTCAAACCTTGCTCTAGAATCCATTGTTGGTTTCTTTTAAGGTCCCAAGATCAATAATAAGCATGAAATATGTGCGAATACAAATCGAAGAAGTTGCGGAATACTCACATCGATAGGTTGAGCGACGCGGCTAACAACAAAATCAACTTTCTGCCTTTGCAGTGGACTCGGCAGTGAGCAGTCCATGCTCCTCCATTTTCTATTTTTTAGCTCTTCGAACAAGCTCTAAGCTTCGTCGAATGGTTCCCGGCTCATGGGTGGTCTTCCCTATCACCTTCGCATGTCTCGTAAGTTTGCTAGGACTTGTGATTTTGCTTCAAAATCCCACTCTTGGCTTCCCACTCCTCACGGTTTCTTGACAGAAACCAGTAAGCTTTTGCCTCGTTGGGCGTGAAGAGAGAAAGAGATGAAGTGAGAGAGAGATTCATTTGGTTGATGGCTAAAGTGTGTCTTATACATTCATGTGAATTTCAAATTCATTTCACTTGAATTTGGCTTTCAAAAAGTCAAATAATTAAAGCCCATCAACCTCCATCAACTCACATCACTCATGAATAATGACTTGCGTTAATCACTCAAAGTGAAAGACATCTATCACTTGATGGACGAATGATGTGACGCTAGATGCGACTAGTGATTTGACGCTTGATTTGACTTACGTGCTGCACTCGAATTCGAAATGCGAATGCGCTCACAAATAATCTCGGGCTCGGGTTCGCTAATTCCAAATTAACGAATTTTCCGTTGCGTCGTAATTAAATGAATTAATTCTTAATTCATTCATTCGCCCGAATAATCACTATTCATGTCGCTAACGAATTAATTCTTAATTAATTCATTCGCCCAAATTAAAATCTAATTTTAATTCTGCGTTGAAATCTAATTTCGATTAATATATCAAATATATTAATTTATGAATTAATTTAAAATTAACCGTTATCTCTCTTTATTGATATTTTATCCCAGATAAAATATCTCCTCAATTAATCCTAGATTAATTTTCTCTCTCTTCTAATTAATCCCAGATTAATTTAGAGTGCGAGTCATAAGTCATCGGTGAATCTTTGGGAAGCGACCCATGAGATCCCCAGATATGTTGTCAGTAAATTCGGTCGTCGGACTATCCGAACACGTAAGTACCTCGTACTACGTTTTACCGATTTACAAGACAAGGTTGGCCTCTAGCAAAGCGCCATGCCTACCCAATTCTCCGGAAATATCCTTACAGGAATAAAGGATCTATATCAGGCGTAGTATACGTAGTATTGCATATTTCTGTCCGGTATCGGATGATCACGTGCTAGGCCTGGGGCTGGAATTGTAACTAGTCTCTATAATCGGATAAATATGACCTTGTAATTTTATCCCGATGACTGCAGTACTTAAGAGTACTAGTACCGTATCCTACGTGACCATCATCTCCATATAACTGGAGTGACACTTCCGTCTTGACATCACACCCAACACACTACGATTCTCAATATACCTAGCATTGGCGTACACAGAGCCTGTTAAAGCCCTGGACGACCGCAACCAAAGTATATTGATTGTCGCAAGTATTAGCGGTTCAAGTCTCAGGTTAAGACCAAATACACCTACCATGATTTCGGACTTCCATAGACACATAGTCATACTGCCAATGGAATTCTGAGGGGGTCTATCCAGAGCGAAGCTGTTTCCCGTACCATCGGTAAAACACAACCTCCTATTACACTTGCATGAGTATCCTATACCCAAATATATGAGAACTATGACGTTTTTCCGTCACAACGCGCACAAGTGTAATACTAGTTTTTTACGTATTTATCGATGTCCAATCTCGATAATACTCTGACTAGGGATATTTAATGATTTATCCTTCTTAGACCGATACTGTCTCATATCATTCTCTGTCTAGGAACAAATCATAGGGACCTCTCATCATTTATACATCTAGGTGATCTAATCACAAATGATAAGAGTGCAATCTCCTTTGTCACAGAGTTAATTTGTATAACAACACCGTGATCTGTACAAATAGTGACGTTATGGGTCATAATTATCCAACAGTTTTGCCCATCTCAGCGGAAGACAGACTCTCTATCCAAGACCTGCAAAGCAAAGTCCTGGCCCTTATTCTTCATTACCGGACCGTTCATAGCCAGAAGGCCGGGCCGCGTTCATAAATAAATAAAAATGATAGGCTTCGAGACACCATCGATAACCTTCGGCAAATTATAAGAGAGTCTATGGATGAAATGGTTATCGAGGAGTCTTTGCTGCTAGATTTAGAATGACAGTTACAGCATATCCAGCGTCAGATAGAGGAAAGCCGTATGAGGCGGGAAGCCAAGAAGAAATGGGTTGCCTCTCTGGTACTTGAGGCCAATATTACTATGGCCGAGTTTAGGGATTTAGCCCGAGTCGATTTTGAGAGGGGTCTGGCTGATCTAATAAAGGCCGATGTTGAGATGCAGAGAGAATGGCGGGACCTGGGGGAGAAGTGTTGGACAAATTGTTGGGGTTTTAAGGGGGGATATCGGTAACGCAGCGGAAAAGTGGAAAATCAAAATTTTCCAATTTCAAAATTTTTCTCGGATCAATTAAATAAACCTATTTAATTAATTATCCAATTATCAACTTCTGAAAAAATTACATAGGAGATAACATTTCTTGGTAATTACCGAATTGCCCCAAAACTTTGTAAATTGATTATTTTAGCCCAAAAATTATCAAATATAATTTTGGATGATTCTAAATCATTTCTAAAATGTTTTTCAACACATCTAATGCATCAAAATCAGATTTCAAACAAATCCCCAATTTTTCTGAAATTGCCGAGAGACCCACAAATTTTCAATTAATTACGATTTGGTCCTTTTTGTTCAAAACAAGACAAGATCAAATCCAATAAACCTAAAATTTTACATGCATAATATTCATACCATAATACATCACATATATGAAAAGCCCCAAATTTGGAGTGGGTTATGAACCCTAATTTTTCAATTTCATCAAATTGTCCAATTTCACCAAATTTACAAAATCCAACACTATAATCCATTGAATACTTCACTAATCAAGCCTCACCACTTTGAAATAACTCTAGAACAATACTAGGTCACCAAGGAGTGGCTTACTAACTCTAGAATGGAAACTTTGATTTTCAAAGAATCAAAAGTAAGCCTTTGAAACCATTTCAAGGCTACTTACATACACACATCTTTCATTCAAGTTCACAGCAATTAAAACACAAAATATAAGTAGAGAGACAACATCAAAGCAACACAAGATGAATCTAAGCATGTTAGAAACATTTTTCATTTTGGAAGATTTGAAAGAAAACTCACAAAACCTTAAGATTTCCAAGCTTTTCCTTATTTTCTTCAAACTTTTCTCTCAAATACTTTTGTGTTTCATTTTGTGACATATGAATTCCTAAACCCTAAAAATGAAACAAAACAATATATACTCACCCAAATCAAGCCATTGGCCGAAATTGTAGTAAGAAAAAATATCTAGATATTTTTCATTTGTTTCATTTAAAGCTTACTTTAATCAACTTGCAATTTGATCATTACATCTTTAATGAAAATTCAACAAGTCAACAAAAGCAACTTATAAATATAACAATTATATTTATATAGGTATAGGGCCGAAAATTGATAAAAAATAAAGGAAAAAATATTTCAATTTTAACAATTTAAAATAAATATCTAAGGAAATTAAATCCAATTTGACTACCATTTCCTTTACTTTAAAGTCAATAATAAACACTTATAATCATTTCCTAACTTTATCATTTGGTGAGATATTTATATTTTAATTATATTAATCATTTAACAATTAAATAATTAATTAAATATAAATATCTCAAATACATGTATTATATTTACTTTAAATATCTCAACTACATATATTAATGATATATGTCAAATACCTTTATTTGACAATTTATTAATGTGTATTTAATAATATCATATATTAAATATAAACACACATTAATTAGGAAACGACGGTTCAGACCGTTCGCATGTATATTTTGTTTAATGTTTAAACGATTTATAAATAATCATCATTATTCATAAAAGTTGCCTTAGTGCTCTACGAGTATATTTCATTAGTGAGACTCTCTAGATTCAGGTATATCCATCACAAATTCCAATTTCTTGTCCATAATTTACCCACCCGTAAATTATGATGACCACAGATAAACTAGCTGAATCATACAGGTCGAGGTCATTGCATACGTATAATCCCTCCGTCACAGGTATCAAGATAATACCAGAGATATAGATGTAAACGTCAAATCTCGATAGGTATTATCCAGTCGACGTATCTATTAGCAATCTCTAAATAACATTCGGAACTTACTTCCGAAGTATACTATGGCCACAGATTTATCAGACTGCTAATCATATATGGACTACCTATGCTCTGTACACAAAACTGACGGATCCTACCATGATACACACATGATATCCTAAGGATCGGTCCACACCCAATGAACAGGCGGAGGTCTGATCTAAATAGATCGGTGACGTGACTGCCATCTAAGTGTGAAGGATGTCTCATACATCCAGAGTGGTATCTCAAGTCGAATGACCACTATGCTACTCAACCCGAGAAGATTCTTATTGACGTTGGTGTACCATCCATTAAGAATCTTCGGTGAGTCGTTCAGTGTTTATCCACTATAAACACCTACACATCTATACGAGTCTCCCTAGACTCATGGTTCATTGGGATAAACCATCGAACCAAGTCTCGATATACGACATGTACCGGTCTCAACAGATTTGACTAACCGACCCATGTTAGTGAATCTTGACCAGGAACTATATTTGATAATATACATTTAGCAGTGACACTTCCCAATGTCAATTACAAACTAGCTTTGTAACTGTGTAATGCATTATATATTATCGAGTCTTTATCTAATATATACATATCACTAAACAATATTTAGTTTCAATCTAATCGTAATCAGATCGAATACGTATATAAAAACAAGAGGTGCAACCATAAATAAGTAATATTATGGAAAAAAAATGGATTTTCGTATTCATGAATCAGACATAAATACGGTCTGGATTGGCGCTCTGAGCACCAACCCCAACACAAATATGACCCATAACATCACTATTTGTACAGAACATGGTGTTGTTGTACAAATTAACTACGTGACAAAGGGTATTGCTCTTTTATCATTTGTAATGATAAAAGTCCATATGATTAGTACCGGATTAATAAGATATCAGACAGTATCAATCCACTAAGATTTAATCATTAAATATCCCTAGTCATAGTATTATCGAGACTGGACATCGATAATGCAGAATAGACTAGTATTGCACTTGTGCGCGTTGTGGGAGCATAACGACATAGTTCTCATATATTTAAGTATTGGATACTTATGCAAGTGTGATAGGAGGTTGTGTTTGCCGATGGTACGGAAACAACTTCACTCTGAATAGACCCCACAGAATCTCATTGGTAGTATGACTATGTGTCTATGGGAATCCACATCAGGGTAGGTGTATTTGGTCTTAACCTGAGACTTGCATCGCTAATACTTGCGACAATCAGTATACTTTGGTTTTGGTCGTCTGGGGCTTTAACAGGTTCTGTGTACGCCTCTTCTAGGTATACTGAGAATCGTAGTGTATTGGATGTGATGTCAAGATGGAAGTATCACTCCAGTCATATGGAGATGATGATCACGCATGATACGGAACTGATACTCTTGTATGTTGCAGCTATCAGGATAATATGACAAGTTCATGATTATCCGATTATAAGAGACTAGTTGCTTGTGATTCGATATATGCTTCGTACGGGGCAGACACTATTCTAACCCCAGGCCTTGAATGTGACATCCGATACTGGATCGCAATGCGGAATACCACGTATACTACGCCTGTTATAGATTATATATTCCTTAAAGAATATTTTTGGAGAATTGGGTAGGCACGGTGCTTTGCTAGAAGCCAACCATGTCTTGTAAATTGGTAAGAAAATGGTATCGGGTACGCACATGTTCGGATAGTCCAACGACCGGATTTACTGCCAACATATCCAGGGATCTCATGGGTCGCTTCCCGAAGATTCACCGATGACGTATGACTCGAACAGAATTAATCTGTGATTAATTATGAGAGAGAAAAAATTTATTTAGGATTAATTACGGCGAGAATTTTTCTGGGATAAAATTCAATTAATAGAGAGAGAACGATTAATTTGGAATTAATCGATTAAATAATATATTGGATAAATTAAATGAAATTAGATTTCATAACGGAATTAAAATTGGAATTTAATTCGGGCGAACAAATTATTTTAGAATTAATTCGCGAACGACTTTAATAGTAATTTTACTAGGCATAATTATTTAATTAAATTTGATTTAATTAAGTCGCAACGGAAAATTCATTAATTCGGATTTAACGAACCCGAGCCTGGAACGTGTTTGCGGGCCCACTCGGATTTTGAATCAATGTAGGGCCCACAAGTCACATCACCTAGTCAACTTTATCTAACTTTATGTTGATAGAAGTTGGTAGTGGTTGGTGACTTGTTTCTTACACAAATTTATCTAAATATTACACTTTATTAAAGAACTTATACGACTTAAATTTAAAATTTAATCGCAACGGGTTTCAAAGCCCGATTAACGTCCAACGTCAATTTAATTAAAGTCCAATGGGCTTATAATTAATTTCTTAAGGCGTGGACTTTTGGTCAACTCGGATCAAACCGAATAACCAAAATCCAATCCGGGAATTACCCCATAAGCCCAGAAATCAATTTAGGCCAATTAGGCCCAATTGAACTTTAAAGGTCCATTAAGTCACATTTAGGCTTTATGGATGTGGTTTTGGGCCTAATTGGATCCAACCAATTTTCCTAAACCGAACTTTGTACAACAAATCCCAATAAGCCCATTTACAACATTAAAGCCCAAATCCAATTTTAAGGCCCAATTAATTAAATACAAAAAATCCAATTTCACATTTAATTAACCTAAAGTGTATATCATGATTAATCACCCAAATTAACATTTCTAACACATCAATTTATACAATTAATCATGCTCATTTTCATCATCACATGTCCAACACATTTTGATTAAAATCAAACCCAAATCACATGCTACATGTCTCGGCATTCATAGGGAATTTTAAACCGATTTCGATTTCAATCCAATTGAATCCACAATCAATATTAAATCAACATTCCCAATTGATTCAAGTCATCCAATGATCAAAAATCAAAAAATCACCAAGACATTTAGGGCTAGTTGTATTCGGCCAACACCAAATTTTGGGCAAAAAATTGATCCAATCCAATTTCATGAAATTGATCCAATCAAACTTCAATTCAACATGATTTAAGCATATTCAAACATCCAATTTAATCAAATCTTGGTCAAAATCAAATTTACCCAAATTTTAACCCTAAACGTTTTCATGTTCAAACCTTGCTCTAGATGTCATTGTTGGTTTCTATTAAGGTCACAAGATCAATAATAAACATGGAATATGTGTGAATAAAAATCGAAGAAGTTGTGGAATACTCACATCGATCGGTTGAGCGATGCGGCAAGAAACAAAATCAACTTTCTGCCCTTGCAGTGGACTCGGCAGTGAGCAGTCCATGCTCCTCCATTTTCTTTTTTTGAGCTCTTCGAACAAGCTCCAAGCTTCGTCGAATGGTTCTCGATTCATGGGTGGACTTCCCTATCACCTTCGCATGTCTCGTAAGTGTGTTAGCACTTGTGATTTTGCCACAAAATCTCACTCTTGGCTTCCCACTGCTCACGATTTCTTGACAGAAACCAGTAAGCTTTTGCCTCCTTGGGCGTGAAGAGAGAAAGAGATGAAGTGAGCGAGAGATTCATTTGGTTGATGGTTAAAGTATGTTTTATACATTCATGTGAATTTCAAATTCATTTCACTTGAATTTGGCTTTCAAAAAGTCAAATAATTAAAGCCCATCAACCTCCATCAACTCACATCACTCATGAATAGTGACTTGCGTCAATCACTCAAAGTGAAAGACATCTATCACTTGATTGACGAATGATGTGACGCTAGATGCGACTAGCGATTTGAAGCTTCATTGCACTTGCGTGCCGCACTCGAATTTGAAATGCGAATGCGCTCGCAAATAATCTCGGGCTCAGGTTTGCTAATTCCAAATTAACGAATTTTCTGTTGCTTCGTAATTAAATGATTATGCCTAGTGAAATCACTATTCACATCCCTAATGAATTAATTCTTAATTAATTCGTTCACCCGAATTAAAATCTAATTTTAATTCTGCGTCGAAATCTAATTTCGATTAATATATCAAATATATTAATTTAACGATTAATTCCAAATCAACCGTTATCTCTCTTTATTGATATGTTATCCCAGATAAAATATCTATACGTGATCGGTGAATCTTTGGGAAGTGACCCATGAGATCCCCGGATATGTTGGCAATAAATTCGGTCGTCGGACTATCCGAACACGTAAGTACCTCGTACTACGTTTTACCGATTTATAAGACAAGGCTGGCCTCAAGCAAAGCGCCATGCCTACCCAATTCTCTGGAAATTACCTTACATGAATAAAGGATCTATATCAGGCGTAATATACGTAGTATTGCGTATTTCTGTCCAGTATCGGATGATCACGTGCTAGGCCTGGGGCTGGAATTGTTTCTGCCCCGTACGAAGCACATGTCGGATGTCTGGTAACTAGTCTCTATAATCGGATAAACATGACCTTGTCATTTTATCCCGATGACTGCAGTACTTAAGAGTACTAGTACCGTATTCTACGTGACAATCATCTCCATATGACTGGAGTGACACTTCCGTCTTGACATCCCACCCAACACACTACGATTCTCAATATACCCAGCTTTGGCGTACATAGAGCCTGTTAAAGCCCTGGACGACCACAACCAAAGTATATTGATTGTCGCAAGTATTAGCGATGCAAGTCTCAGGTTAAGACCAAATACACATACCCTGATTTCAGACTTCCATAGACACATAGTCATACTACCAATGAAATTCCTATGGGGTCTATCTAGAGCGAAGCTGTTTCCCGTACCATCGGTAAAACACAACCTCCTATTACACTTGCATGAGTATCCTATAACCCTCACAACGCGCACAAGTGTAATACTAGTCTTTTACATATTTATCGATGTCCAATCTCGATAATACTCTGACTAGGGATATTTTATGATTTATCCTTCGTGGACTGATATTGTCTCATATCATTCTCCATCTAGGAACAAATCATAGGGACCTCTCATCATTTATACATCTAGGTGATCTAATCACAAATGATAAGAGTGCAATCTCATTTGTCACATAGTTAATTTGTACAACAACACCGTGAACTGTACAAATAGTGACGCTATGGGTCATAATTGTCCAACAATCTCCCACTTGGCCTATAGCCAGTCACTCGAGTGTCTTACACCCGAACTATATACGGTTGGCTCAAACGGCTGAGAAAAGGCTTTCGTCAGTGGATTTGCATGATTATCATCTGATGCGATTTATTCAATCATCACATCGCCACGATGTATGATCCGAACGAATAAGATGAATATCGAAGTATGTATCTGGATCGTTGATGAGACCATTAATTCTTTAGCCTGTGCTGATGCCTAGCTCAGCTGCTAACAGAACTATATCTAATCTAATTAGATTTGTTATCTACCCAAATGGTTTCAATTGCTACCTCAGCTGTAGCAATAACTCGCATTTTTTGTTTATTCGGTAACAGTATCTTTCTTGGAAGATTTCCAGCTCACTGTTCCGTTATTCAAACTGTATAGTACCGTTTGTGACTTATAGTCGTCTTTATCGATTTGGAAACTTGCTATAGTGATCCCAGTCACTTCAAGTTCTCCATCTCCATAGATTAGGACAGCATCCTTAGTTCTCTAAGATACTAACGGATGTTCTTAACTTCAATCCAGTGACTATCACTCGGATGTGCCTGTTTGTGAATCCATATGCTCAAAGCGTATGAGACACCAGATAGCGTACATTTTTAAATGTATGATTCCACGGAGAGTTTTTGAAATCCAAGCTTTCGCCGATAGTTATTTTATGAGAATATCATTTCCAAGAAATGACGTATTATCATTATTTATTGGACAACCAATTTCAGTGCGCTCCCACTAACCTCCATATATACACAAGAATCATTTTCATTTTGAATTAAATCATAAACCATTATGATTACATCAAAATGATAATTCCAAGAACCTTATGCTTGCTACAATCCAAACATGGATCGAATAACCCACAAAGCTTATTTGCTAGTTTTGGTACGACAAAACCAAAAGGTTGTTGTAAACATCCTCCTAAAGGTTTCCTTTTCAGGAAATCGATTTTCCCGTTAAGCTGTAATATTTCACAAATGAAACATGCAGCATTAGCAAGTATTATCCAAATGGATTTACCGTGGCAACGGGTAAAAGGTTGAATCGTAATCAACACCGTGTTGATAACGATACCTTTCCACTAAAAGCCTAGCTTTATACGTTGGTATGTTACCATCCATGTATGTCTTCCTTGAAGACTTATATAGTACCAATAGGCACAATGTCTTGCGGTACATCAACTAGTATCCAAACTTGTTGATATACATGGGATCCAATTCAGACTCATGACACTTTGTCATAATAGGGAGTCGATATCTTGTATCACTACTTCATACGTAGTCAGTTGGTATACCTCAATAAGATATACATCTTAATAGCTTCATCATTGATGAACTATTTGTGTTCCATTAGGACTCGGTGCCTTGAACAGTATTACTCTGATTTTCATCGAGTTTTACTATCCTCCCACTTACCACTGCATATCGGTATTCCTCTTAGAAAAACCGCATGGCGAGCAACAATCTAATTATTCTCTAGTGAGTTGTATAAGTACTATACTTATGGCATCCATATGATAACCTACAATTGGCACTTATCCTATTTGGGTTCTAGTTTGGTATCATCCAAACACATGCCTAGCATACCCAAATTATCAGGAATGAGAAACCCGGTTTCTTTCATGTTCATATCCAATATGATATCTGTCAAATAGATTTTAATGGAACCTTATTCTAAATAAGTTCTTGCACTGTTTAAAGCTTATCCGTTGAAGGAAATGGTAGCTCAGAGTGACTCATGATTAACCTTATCATGTCCAACAAAATTCGATTTATACATTTCGGACACACCGTCAACTTGACGTGTTCTGGGAGGAGTCCTCATTGAAAGAATACTATAATCTTTCAAGTATATTAGAAACTTATTGCTTAAGTAGTTTCCATTACGATCTTACCGTGACGGTATAATAGTTTAGCCGATCTGTTTGTCTATTTCGTGTTGAAACTTTAAAAGTTTCCGATTTGTGTTCTTCAAAAGAAACACATAACCATAACGCGGTGCCACATCCGTAAAGGTCACAAAATATTCATATCCACCTCTAGCCTAGCTAGACATGGGCCCACTTGCTTCACTATGAACTAGGGCTAACAGATCTGTGGCATTTGCACTTTTACCAAGTAAATAATGTTTTAGGCACTTTGCCCAATAAACTAGATTCGTAGACTTTTTTTTATTAGAATCAAATTAGTCCTAGTACCCACTCTTCAAAAGTGTGGATATACGATTCTTGTTTAATTATGTCCACGACAACTATGCCACAATTAAGATAACTTTGCCCTCGAGGCGAAAGCTTACTTTGCTGAGTCACCCTGACATAGGCAGGACAACCCCAAACCTTAATATAATTAAGATTCGGTCTCCTACCAAACCATATCTCATACGGTGTCGTAGGAACAGCCTTTGAAGGAATCTTATTTAGAAGATGTGCGGCTGTTAAGAGACAGTAGCCCAATAAGTAATAGGGCAAATCTGTGAAACTCAACATCGATCGGACCATATCCAATAAAGTCCGATTTCTCCTTTCAGATACACCATTGTGCTGTGGTGTACCTGGAGGAGTATATTGAGCGAGAATCCCATTCTCCTTTATATAATCCATGAACTGACCACTTATATATTCGCCGCCTCGATCTGATCGAAGGCATTTAATATATTTACCAGTTTGTTTTTCTACTTCATTTCGGAACTCTTTGAACGTTTCAAAGGTTTCCGATTTATGTCGCATCAAATACACATAACCGTACCGTGAAAAATCATCGGTAAAGGTAACGAAGTACGAATAACCACTGTGAGCAGTTTGACTTAGTGAACCACATACATCAGAATGTACGAGTTCCAGTAAGTTAGTGGCGCGGTGTCCAACACCAGAAAATGGGGATTTGGTTATCTTACCCTGAATAACGGATTCACAAGTTGGATAGGACTCAATGGTAAGATCTGATATCAAACCATTCCTAACCAATTGGGTAAGGCGTTTAACCAAGTCTCATATGCGAAAGTTCAGTATTATTAACTACAGGTAAACAACGTTTATTACCTCCAGTATTTAATATATCTTTAGAAGTTTGCAATGTATAATGACCATGCTGGTTTGGACAACTAAGGATCTGAATATTATTTTTATCATATAAATACAAAGAACTATTCTTAATATTAATATAAAAGCCTTCTGTATCCAATACAAAAAGTGATATAATATTAGCGACACATCCCGGTACAAAATGACAGTCATATAACAAAAGTGTCCCATTCGGCAATGAGATCTCGCATACTCCCACTGCAACTGCATCCAAAGAGTCTCCACTCCCGAATCGCAACTGCATCTCTCCAGGCTTCAGTTTCCTACTTTCCTTCAGCACCTGCAACGAATTGCAAATGTGAATGGGACAAGCAGAATCTAAAATCCAGCTGGATGTAACGGCTTCACAAGCAAAAGATAAATCAATAACTGGAAAAATAAAAGTACCTGATGTAGAAGCTCTGTCTCTCCTCACTTGGGCAATGTAATCAGGACAGTTCCTTTTCCAGTGCCCGACTTTGCCGCAGTGGTGGCATTTGTCTTCAGAAGCCCTTTTGGGCTTTGCAATCTTCGCCTGTTGTTGAGGACCAAAAGCCTTCTTCTTCTTCCTGCCTTTCTCGTTCTTTCCCTTGGACCATCCTTGGGAAGAAGCCGAAAGAGAAGTAGTTCTAGGAGGTCGAGTCGGTACTCCCTTCTTAAGGTCCTCTTCTGCCGTGAGCAACATCCTATGTAGCTCCTGGTAGGTACAGACAGTCCCGTGCATGTTGAAGTACATCACGAACTGGCGAAATGAAGCTGGCAGTGAACCAAGAATGACACTCCTACCGAGAATGTCATTCAAGTTGAGATTATGTTGCCTCAATTGATCGATCAAATCGATCATCTGAAGAACATGTGGGCTAACACTCTGCCCCTAATCCAGACGCGCATGGAACAGTTCCATGGCGACTTTGTGAACAATAACTTGTTCCTGGTTCCCAAACGATTGTCTCAATCGCGTCATCATACTATAGGAATCTAACATACCATAGTACTGTTGCTTGAGTTTCGGAGACAGTGAACTAAGGATGTATGATTTAACCCTTAAATCATCATCCTTCCAAGTTTCAAAAACTTGGCGTTCCTCCTCCGAAGCATCCGCGCCCACTGCAATGGGCAACGGACCCTCAAGAACATAACCCAGCTTCTCGAAATCGAGGACAATCCTCAAATCCAATTCCCAGTCTGCAAAGTTCTCAGCGCCTTTCAGTTTGTTCGCATCAAGCATACGCGCAAACTGATTTGTGGATTGTGCCGCCATCGCCAATCTATCATATAGATCACGAAAAACGGTTAGCAGAAATTAAGCAGTTTCATACAATATCAAAAGCATAAACTAGATCATGGATTTTTAATCTAATATGCCCCTCCTACTAAATCATGCAATACTGTAATCCCAAAAAAGAATACAAATATTTAATAATTAAATTAAATACTAATAGTGAAAAGTGGATCCCGTGAATATATTTCGGCTCACAGCAGAGGCACGGTCTCGGATAATCTCGCTGAACCATACAGGTCGAGGTCATGGCAAATGTATAATTCCTCTGTCACAGGTATCCGGATAAATCCCAGAGATATAGATGTAAACGTCAAATCTCTATCGGGATTATCCAGTCGACTATTCTATTAGCAATCTCAAAAGAATGTTTAGAACTAGCTTCTAAACTTTACCACGGGCCCATGGTTTTATCTGATTGCTAATCATATGGACTACCTATGCTCTGATACACAGAACTGACGGATCCTATCTTGATACACATAGGACACCCTGAGGATCTATCTACACTCAACGAACAGGCGGAGGTCTGATCTAAATAGATCGGTGACGTGACTGCCGTCTAAGTGTAGAAGATGTCTCATGTGCCCACAATGGCATCTCAAGTCTAAGAATCACAAGTGCTACTCAACCCAAGAAGATTCTTATTGACGCTGGTGTACCATCCATTAAGAATCTTCGGTGAGTCGTTCAGTGTTTATCCGCTATAAACACCTACACGTCTATACTAGTCTCCAAGACTTATGGTTCATTGAGAAACCATTGGAATCATATATTCCAGTATACGACATGTACCGGTCTCAACAGGTTTACTATACTGACCAAGTAGTGTAAACCTTGACCAGGAACTGTCTGAGAATGACAACGTCATGACACTACTCAATGTCCGTTACGACGCTTTTGCAACTGTATCATGACTAATCATTCTAGGGTCATTACGTCTTTACCATATAGAAAGATAGATTATATTATAGAAACTGCATATATTATTCATAATAATAATGTTTTACAGAAGTATTCAAAAGAAATACAACCGGGAATTGGCGCTCTGAGCACCAACCCCAACAGTTAAAGCCCTGGACGACCGCAACCAAAGTATATTGATTGTCGCAATCATTAGCGGTGCAAGTCTCAGGTTAAGACCAAATACACCTACCCTGATTTCAGACTTCCATAGACACATAGTCATACTACCAATGAAATTCCGATGGGGTCTATCTAGAGCGAAGCTGTTTCCCGTACCATCGGTAAAACACAACCTCCTATTACACTTGCATGAGTATCCTATAACCCTCACAACGCGCACAAGTGTAATACTAGTCTTTTACATATTTATCGAAGTCCAATCTCGATAATACTCTGACTAGGGATATTTAATGATTTATCCTTCGTGGACTGATATTGTCTCATATCATTCTCCGTCCAGGAACAAATCATAGGGACCTCTCATCATTTATACATCTAGGTGATCTAATCACAAATGATAAGAGTGCAATCTCCTTTGTCACATAGTTAATTTGTACAACAACACCGTGAACTGTACAAATAGTGACGCTATGGGTCATAATTGTCCAACAATCTCCCACTTGGCCTATAGCCAGTCACTCGAGTGTCTTACACCCGAACTATATACGGTTGGCTCAAACGGCTGAGAAAAGGCTTTCGTCAGCGGATTTGCATGATTATCATCTGATGCGATTTATTCAATCATCACATCGCCACGATGTATGATCCGAACGAATAAGATGAATATCGAAGTATGTATCTGGATCGTTGATGAGACCATTAATTCTTTAGCCTGTGCTGATGCCTAGCTCAGCTGCTAACAGAACTATATCTAATCTAATTAGATTTGTTATCGACCCAAATGGTTTCAATTGCTACCTCAGCTGCAGCAATAACCCGCATTTTTTGTTTATTCGGTAACAGTATCTTTCTTGGAAGATTTCCAGCTCACTGTTCCGTTATTCAAACTGTATAGTACCGTTTGTGACTTATAGTCGTCTTTATCGGTTTGGAAACTTGCTACAGTGATCCCAGTCACTTCAAGTTCTCCATCTCCATAGATTAGGACAGCATCCTTAGTTCTCTAAGATACTAACGGATGTTCTTAACTTCAATCCAGTGACTATCACTCGGATGGGCCTGTTTGTGAATCCATATGCTCAAAGCGTATGAGACACCAGATAGCGTACATTTTTAAATGTATGATTCCACGGAGAGTTTTTGAAAGCCAAGCTTTCGCCGATAGTTATTTTATGAGAATATCATTTCCAAGAAATGACGTATTATCATTATTTATTGGACAACCAATTTCAGTGCGCTCCCACTAACCTCCATATATACACAAGAATCATTTTTGTTTTGAATTAAATCATAAACCATTATGATTACATCAAAATGATAATTCCAAGAACCTTATGCTTGCTACAATCCAAACATGGATCGAATAACCCACAAACCTTGTTTGCTAGTTTTGGTACGACAAAACCGAAAGGTTGTTGTAAACATCCTCCTAAAGGTTTCCTTTTCAGGAAATCGATTTTCCCGTTAAGCTGTAATATTTCACAAATGAAACATGCAGCATTAGCAAGCATTATCCAAATGGATTTACCGTGGCAACGGGTAAAAGGTTGAATTGTAATCAACACAATGTTGATAACGATACCTTTCCACTAAAAGCCTAGATTTATACGTTGGTATGTTACCATCTATGTATGTCTTCCTTGAAGACTTATATAGTACCAATAGGCACAATGTCTTGCGGTACATCAACTAGTATCCAAACTTATTGATATACATGGGATCCAATTCAGACTCATGACACTTTTTCATAATAGGGAGTCGATATCTTGTATCACTACCTCATACGTAGTCATTTGGTATACCTCAATAAGATATACATCTTTATGAGGTGAGATCAGAAACCCATACCCAGGTTGTTTTCTGACTCTCTCCGACCTACGCGGTTCTTTGTGTATTAGAAGATTAATGGTAATAGCTTCATCATTGATGAACTATTTGTGTTCCATTAGGACTCGGTGCCTTGAACAGTATTACTCCGATTTTCATCGATTTTTACTATCCTCCCACTTACCACTGCATATCGGTATTCCTCTTAGAAAAACCGCATGGCGAGCAACAATCTAATTATTCTCTAGTGAGTTGTATAAGTACTATACTTATGACATCCATAGGATAACCTAAAATTGGCACTTATCCTATTTGGGTTCTAGTTTGGTATCATCCAAACACATGCCTAGCATACCCAAATTATCAGGAATGAGAAACCCGGTTTCTTTCATGTTCATATCCAATATGATATCTGTCAAACAGATTTTAATGGAACCTTATTCTAAATAAGTTCTTTCACTGTTTAAAGCTTATCCGTTGAAGGAAATGGTAGCTCAGAGTGACTCATGATTAACCTTATCATGTCCAACAAAATTTGGTTTATACATTTTGGACACACCGTCAACTTGACGTGTTCTGGGAGGAGTCCTCATTGAAAGAATACTATAATCTTTCAAGTATATTAGAAACTTATTGCTTAAGTATTTTCCATTACGATCTTACCGTGACGGTATAATACTTTAGCCGATCTGTTTGTCTATTTCGTGTTGAAACTTTAAAAGTTTCCGATTTGTGTTCTTCAAAAGAAACACATAACCATAACGCGGTGCCACATCCGTAAAGGTCACAAAATATTCATATCCACCTCTAGCCTAGCTAGACATGGGCCCACTTGCTTCACTATGAACTAGGGCTAACAGATCTGTGGCATTTGCACTTTTACCAAGTAAATAATGTTTTAGGCACTTTGCCCAATAAACTAGATTCGTAGACTTTTTTTTATTAGAATCAAATTAGTCCTAGTACCCACTCTTCAAAAGTGTGGATATACGATTCTTGTTTAATTATGTTCGCGACAACTATGCCACAATTAGTTTCATCTTATCAAATCAGTTTGAGCTAATTGTTTGTCATGTTATATGTTGAGATTTTATTTATATTCAAAATATAAATTCTGTTATTCACATCTAACGTGTTTATCTCAATATCATATTTATATAATAAAACACTTTAGTGTTCTAAAATATAAAGGTTTACCCGTAGCGGGTTAAACACTGATATAAAGATAATGTTTCTAGTCAAACTAGTTACATCATAATAGTATCCTAATTTAAGTACACACCCGGAGGTGGTTCCTAAACTTAGGTATCTACGGTTAAAACAGCGACTTTCGTCCCGTTTCCAATTACCAAATTAAATCTATATTGAAGTCAGTATCCTGTTCAAAACAGATTCTGAACATCAATACATATATTTATGTATCACACTAAGTATTTAAAATCTAATTTCAATACTAGTCATGAATATATTTATGACAATCATATTTGAAGTCAGAGCCTTGTTCGTTCTTCAATTCCTTCATGTCTGCTTTGTCTAAACGGCAGTCACGCTTTCGCGATCCCGTTTGCCACATTTAGGCAGACATTTTGGGATATGTCATTTATCTTCCCAGAAGACTATAATGATTTTGTCCTTGCCAGTTTCAACACTCCAGAAGCCTTTGGCCAAGCCTTGGCCTTCCAGAATATCGAAGTAAGGTGCGACTAGCGCTACTTGCCTAATTGCAAACTTTGACTTTATCTCCTTGAGAATAGTTATTAACTCTCCAAGAGTTATTAATTGTAATTTAGTACTTCTAAAATCTAAAGATAGATTCTTTGAAGATCTTTCAATTTCATTATCATACTTTAAGGATCTAATCCTTAGTTCTGATTCAGAAATTAATGAGTCTACTGCGACAAGCTTAATGGATTAAGCACTAAAGTTATCATCACATAAATCTTCCAAAGATTATGCTCGACTATTTGCTTAACTACGGGCTTAGGCTTAATATGTTATTTTATCAAATAAAGTAACTTATTATTTTTGCAGGACCATCCTGAAATTTATTCCCAATTTTGAAAATTAAACCATTTAAATACATTTTCCCTAGGATTATGTTTTAAATGTCAATCTTTCAATTTTATCTTGATTTTAATAGTCCAACTATTTAATCAACGATTTAGGTACTATTTATTATAATGATTACAATAGTCCAACTATTTAATCAAATATAATTTAATAGATTAAATCAAATATATTGATTACTAAAATCAAATTATAAAATCAACTATAAATGAATAGTTTGAATAAAGTCCAACTATTTAATAAAAACAACATTTAAATATTAGTCCAACTAACATTTAATTTATTTGACGAATGATATTTGTATGAGCGCGTGTGACAAGTAATTAAACGAATATTGCAAATTAAATTCTTGCCTCCCACTATTTTTTCGGCGAGCCTCTAACCCTCTGTCGAGTACTCGGGAAACCGCGTTTCCTAGTGGGCTAGGATCCCGTTAAATATCACAAAATCTTGACTTTGGCCAACAAATTGTATGATAATTAACTAGGTAGATCTCTAAGATCGATTGGATCCAATCCAATTCCTAGATCCGGTAGGGGGACATCCAAGTCCGAAACAAAAATCTTATATATGCCAATACATCCAATGTATTACCTAACCATTTTCCTCTGAATCAACTAAGCCTTGGCTTTGGCACAACAAACTTAGTGATCCCAGTTAAGCGCGATCCATTGACCATGGAAAGCTTCGTAATCAATGTCGATGGACAAGAAGTGGTCTTGACTTTGACCAACAAACCACAACTTGGACAAGACACCAATATGGAACAAAGCCTTCGTCATTCAAACACATCCTCAACGGACAAAGGCCTTGACTTTGGCCAACAAGCCAATGCCAGTCTCGGATCTTGAGTGAGAATCACTCAATGGAAGGAAAAACGATTAATATTTTGCGAGGGTTTTTCGAGTGCAAATTGGCAACCAATTTATTATCTTTGTTAAGGTCTCATCATCATACACCCTTAAACATGCATTCTAAACACATAATAAAGCACGTACAATAAAATAATAATGATATGCGGATAGATACTTTACACATTGATCCTAGATCAAATCTCTCATTTTCTCTCTCCCGCTAGCACAAGTATCATTTCTACCCGTTACACTACACTTCTAAAGAAACCTCATTAACATTGAGAGGAATATGTGAGAAGAGAATACAAAGAATATGGAGGTATAAGGCTGGACACGCAGGTCCAATTAATAAATCAAATTTATTACAACAATTTCTAAAATTGTCCCACCCATCTAATATCCATCTGATATACATTATTCATGCATCGCAACCATGTATTCACACAAGCATGTTATCAATCAATCTAATCCAATTAATTAATCTGATAATTAGTGATCATCCAATGTTCAAACAACGGTTTGATTTTGCTCGAGTCAAACTCGTTTTGCAAATAAGTACTCAAAGTATTAATTCTCGAATTAAATTAAACTACATCATTAAATCCAATTTAATATGCATTCAATTCTAATTCGATATTTAATTCCAAATTAAATATTACACTTTATTAATGAACTTTTACGAGTTAAATTCCAAATTTAATCGCAGCGGGTCTCAAAGCCCGATTAACGTCCAACGTCAATTTAATTAAAGTCTAATGGGATTTTAATTAATTTCTTAAGGCGTGGACTTTTGGTCAACTCGGATAAAACCGAATAACCAAAATCCAATCCGGGAATTACCCCATAAGCCCAGAAATCAATTTAGGCCCATTAGGCCCAATTAAACTTTAAAGGTCCATTAAGTCGCATTTGGGCATTGTGGATGCAGTTTTGGGCCTAATTGGATCCAACCAATTTTGCCTAAACCCAACTTTGTACAACAAAGCCCAATAAGCCCATTTACAACATTAAAGCCCAAATCCAATTTTAAGGCCCAATTAATTAAATACAAAAAATCCAATTTCACATTTAATTAACCTAAAGTGTATATCATGATTAATCACCCAAATTAACATTTCTAAAACATCAATTTATGCAATTAATCATGCTCATTTTCATCATCACATGTCCAACACATTTTGATTAAAATCAAACCCAAATCACATGCTACATGTCTCGGCATTCATAGGGAATTTTAAACCGATTTCGATTTCAATCCAATTGAATCCACAATCAATATTAAATCAACATTCTCAATTGATTCAAGTCATCCAATGATCAAAAATCAAAAAATCACCAACACATTTAAGGCTAGTTGTATTCGGCCAACACCAAATTTTGGGCAAAAATTTGATCCAATCCAATTTCATGAAATTGATCCAATCAAACTTCAATTCAACATGATTTAAGCATATTCAAACATCCAATTTAATCAAATCATGCTCAAAATCAAATTTACCCAAATTTTAACCCTAAAATTTTTCATGCTCAAACCTTGCTCTAGATGCCATTGGTGGTTTCTATTAAGGTCCCAAGATCAATAATAAGCATGAAATATGTGCGAATAAAAATTGAAGAAGTTACGGAATACTCACATCGATCGGTTGAGCGACGCGGCAAGCAACAAAATCAACTTTCTGCCCTTGCAGAGGACTCGGTAGTGAGCAGTCCATGCTCCTCCATTTTCTATTTTTGAGCTCTTCGAACAAGCTCCAAGCTTCGTCGAATGGTTCCCGGCTCATTGGTGGACTTCCCTATCACCTTCGCATGTCTCGTAAATGTGCTAGCACTTGTGATTTTTCCACAAAATCTCACTCTTGGCTTCCCACTACTCACAGTTTCTTGACAGAAACTAGTAAGCTTTTGCCTCCTTGGGCGTGAAGAGAGAAAGAGATGAAGTGAGAGAAAGATTCATTTGGTTGATGGCTAAAGTGTGTCTTATACATTCATGTGAATTTCAAATTCATTTTACTTAAATTTGGCTTTCAAAAAGTCAAATAATTAAAGCTCATCAACCTCCATCAACTCACATCACTCATGAATAGCGACTTGCGTCAATCACTCAAAGTGAAAGACATCTATCACTTGATTGACGAATGATGTGACGCTAGATGCGACTAGCGATTTGATATTTTTCCGATTTACAAGACAAGGTTGGCCTCTAGCAAAGCGCCATGCCTACCCAATTCTCCGGAAATATCCTTATAGGAATAAAGGATCTATATCAGGCGTAGTATACGTAGTATTGCGTATTTCTGTCCAGTATCGGATGATCACGTGCTAGGCCTGGGGCTGGAATTGTGTCTGCCCGTACGAAGCACATGTTGGATGTCTGTTAACTAGTCTCTGTAATCGGATAAACATGACCTTTTCATTTTATCCCGTTGACTGCAGTACTTAAGAGTACTACTACCGTATCCTACGTGACCATCATCTCCAAATGACTTGAGTGACACTTCCGTCTTGACATCACACCCAACACACTACGATTCTCAATATATCCAGTATTGGCGTACACAGAGCCTATTAAAGCCCTGGACGACTGCAACCAAAGTATATTGATTGTCGCAAGTATTAGTGGTGCAAGTCTCAGGTTAAGACCAAATACACCTACCCTGATTTCGGACTTCCATAGACACATAGTCATACTAGCAATGGAATTCCGAGGGGGTCTATCCAGAGCGAAACTATTTCCCGTACCATCGGTAAAACACAACCTCTTATTACACTTGCATGATTATCATATACCCAAATATATGATAACTATGCCGTTGTGCCCTCACAATGCGCACAAGTGTAATACTAGTCTTTTACGTATTTATCGATGTCTAATCTCGATAATACTCTGACTAGGGATATTTAATGATTTATCCTTTGTGGACTGATACTGTCTTATATCATTCTCCGTCTAGGAACAAATCATAGGGACTTCTCATCATTTATACATCTAGGTGATCTAATCACAAATGATAAGAGTGCAATATCCTTTGTCACATAGTTAATTTGTATAACAACACTGTGATCTATACAAATAGTGACGCTATAGGTCATAATTGTGCAACAGTTTTGCCCATCTCAGCGGAAGACAGACTCTCTCTCCAAGACCTGCAAAGCAAAGTCCCGGCCCTTATTCTTTGTTACCGGGCAGTTCAGAGCCAGAAGGTCGTGCTACGTTCATTAATAAATAAAAAGGATAGGCTTCTAGACACCATCGATAACCTTCGGCAAATTATATGAGAGTCTACGGATGAAATGGTTATCGAGGAGTCTTTGCTGCTGGATTTAGAACGACAGTTACAGCATATCCAGCGTCAGATAGAGGAAAGCCACATGAGGCGAGATGCCAAGAAGAAATGGGTTGCCTCTCTGGTAGCTGAGGCCAATACTACTATGGCCGAGTTTAGGGATTTGGCCCGAGTCGATTTTGAGAGGGGTCTGGCTGATCTAATAAAGGCCGATGTTGAGATGTAGAGAGAATGGCGGGACCTGGGGGAGAAGTGTTGGACAAATTGTTGGGGTTTTAAGAGGGAATATCGGTAACGCAGCGGAATAGTGGAAAATAAAATTTTTCCGATTTCAAAATTTTTCTTGGATCAATTAAATAAACTTATTTATTTAATTATCCAATTATCAAATTCTGAAAAAATTACACAAGAGATAAAATTTCTTGGTAATTACCGAATTGCCCCAAAACTTTGTAAATTGATTATTTTATCCCAAAAATTATCAAATATAATTTTGGATGATTCTAAATCATTCCTAAAATGTTTTTCAACACATCTAATGCATCAAAATCAGATTCCAAATTTTCAATTAATTGCGATTTGGTCCTTTTTGTTCAAAACAAGCCAAGATCAAATCCAATCAACCTAAAATTTTACATGCATCATATTCATACCATAATACATCACATATACGAAAAGCCCCAAATTTTGAGTGGGTTATGAATCCTAATTTTTCAATTTCATCAAATTGTCCAATTTCACCAAATTTACAAAATCCAACACGTTAATCCATTCAATACTTCACCAATCAAGCTTCACCACTTTGAAATAACTCTAGAACAATTCTAGGTCACCAAGGAATGGCTTACTAACTCTAGAATGGAAACTTTGATTTTCAAAGAATCAAAAGTAAGCCTTTGAAACCATTTCAAGGCTACTTACATACACACATCTTTCATTCAAGTTCACAACAATTAAAACACAAAATATAAGTAGAGATACAACATCAAAGCAACACAAGATGAAGCTAAGCATGTTAGAAACATTTTTCATGTTTGAAGATTTGAAATAAAACTTACAAAACCTTAAGATTTCCAAGTTTTTGCTTCTTTTCTTTAAACTTTTCTCTCAACTACTTTTGTGTTTCATTTTGTGACTTATGAATCCTTAAACCCTAAAAATGAAACAAAACAATATATACTCACCCAAATCAAGCCCTTGGCCGAAATTGTAGTAAGAAAAAATATCTAGATATTTTTCATTTGTTTCATTTAAAGCTTACTTTAATCAACTTGCAATTTGATCATTACATATTTAATGAAAATTCAACAAGTCAACAAAAGCAACTTATAAATATAACAATTATATTTATATAGGTATATGGACGAAAATTGATAAAAAATAAAGGAAAAAATATTTCAATTTTAACAATTTAAAATAAATATCCGAGGAAGTCAAATCCAATTTGACTACCATTTCCTTTACTTTAAAGTCAATAATAAACACTTATAATCATTTCCTAACTTTATCATTTGGTGAGATATTTATATTTTAATTATATTAATCATTTAACAATTAAATAATTAATTAAATACAAATATCTCAAATACATGTATTATATTTACTTTAAATATCTCAAATACATGTATTAATGATATATGTCAAATACCTTTATTTGACAATTTATTAATGTATATTTAATAATATCATATATTAAATACAAACACACATTAATTAGGAAATGACGGTTCGGCCCGTTCGCATGTATATTTCGTTTAACGTTTAAACGATTTATAAATAATCATCATTATTCATAAAAGTTGCCTTAGTGCTCTACGAGTATATTTCATTAGTGAAACTCTCTATATTCAGGTATATCCATCACAAATTCCAATTTCGTGTCCATAATTTACTCACCCATAAATTATGACGACCACGGATAAACTAGCTGAATCATACAGGTCGAGGTCATTGCATACGTATAATCCCCATGTCACATGTATCAGGATAATACCAGAGATATAGATGTAAACGTCAAATCTCTATAGGTATTATCCCATCGACGTATCTATTAGCAATCTCTAAATAACATTCGGAACTTACTTCCAAAGTATACTATGGCCACAGATTTAACAGACTGCTAATCATATATGGACTACCTATATTCTGTACACAAAACTGATAGATCCTACCTTGATACACACATGATATCCTAAGGATCGGTCCACACCCAACGAACAGGCGGAGGTCTGATCTAAATAGATCAGTGACGTGACTGCCATCTAAGTGTGGAGGATGTCTCATACATCCACAGTGGTATCTCAAGTCGAAGGACCACTATGCTACTCAACCCGAGAAGATTCTTATTGACGTTGGTGTACCATCCATTAAGAATCTTCGGTGAGTCATTCAGTGTTTATCCACTATAAACACCTACACATCTATACGAGTCTCCCTAGACTCATGGTTTATTGGAATAAACCATCGGACCAAGTCTCGATATATGACATGTACTGGTCTCAACAAATTTGACTAATCGACCCGTGTTAGTGAATCTTGACAATGAACTATATTTGATAATATAAATTTAGCAGTGACACTTCCCAATGTCAATTACAAACTAGTTTTGTAACTGTGTACTGCATTATATATTATTGAGTCTTTGTCTAATATATACATATCAGTAAACAACATTTAGTTTCAATCTAATCGTAATTAGAACGAATACGTATATAAAAACAAGAGGTGCAACCATAAATAAGTAATATTATGGAAAATTGGATGTTCGTATTCATGAATCAGAGATAAATACGGTCCGGATTGGCGCTCTGAGCACCAACCCCAACACAAATATGACCCATAACATCACTATTTGTACAGAACATGGTGTTGTTGTATAAATTAACTACGTGACAAAGGGTATTTCTCTTTTATCATTTTTAATTGGATTACCTGGATATATAAATGATAAAAGTCCATATGATTAGTTACTGATTAATAAGATATGAGACAATATCAATCCACTAAGGTTTAATCATTAAATATCCATAGTCGTAGTATTATCGAGACTAGACATCGATAATGCGGAATAGACTAGTATTGCACTTGTGCGCGTTGTGGGAGCATAACGACATAGTTCTCATATATTTAAGTATTGGATACTTATGCAAGTGTGATAGGAGGTTGTGTTTGCCGATGGTACGGAAACAGCTTCGCTCTGGATAGACCCCACAGAATCCCATTGGTAGTATGACTATGTGTCTATGGGAATCCGCATCAGGGTAAGTGTATTTGGTCTTAACCTGGGACTTGCATCGCTAATACTTGTGACAATCAGTATACTTTGGTTTTGGTCATCCGAGGCTTTAACAGGTTCTTTGTACGCCTCTTCTGGGTATACTGAGAATCATAGTGTATTGGATATGATGTCAAGATGGAAGTATCACTCCAGTCATATGTAGATGATGATCACGCAGGATACGGTACTGATACTCTTGTATGTTGCAGCAATCGTGATAATATGATAAGGTCATGATTATCCGATTATAAGATACTAGTTGCTTGTGATCCGATATATGCTTCGTACGGGGCAGACACTATTCCAACCCTAAGCCTTGCATGTGACATCCGATACTGGATCGCAATACGCAATACCACGTATACTACGCCTGTTATAGATTATATATTGCTTAAAGAATATTTCTGGAGAATTGGGTAGGCACGGTGCTTTGCTAGAAGCCAACCATGTCTTGTAAATCAGTTAGAACATGGTACCGGGTAAGCACGTGTTCGGATAGTCCAACGACCAGATTTACTGCCAATATATCCAGGGATCTGATGGGTCGCTTACCGAAGATTCACCGATGACGTATGACCCGAACAGAATTAATCTGTGATTAATTATGAGAGAGAGAAAATTAATTTAGGATTAATTACGGCGAGAATTTATCTGGGATAAAATTCAATTAATAGAGAGAGAACGATTAATTTTGAATTAATCGATTAAATAATATATTGGATATATTAAATGAAATTAGATTTCATAACGGAATTAAAATTGGATTTTAATTCGGATGAAAAAATTATTTTAGAATTAATTCGCAAGCGACTTTTATAGTAATTTTACTAGGCATAATTATTTAATTAAATTTGATTTAATTAAGTCGCAACGGAAAATTCATTAATTCGGAATTAACGAACCCGAGCCTGAAACGTGTTTGCGGGCCCACTCAGATTTTGAATCAAAGTAGGGCCCACAAGTCACATCACCTAGTCAACTTTATCTAACCTTATGTTGATAGAAGTTGGTAATGGTTGGTGACTTGTTTCTTACACAAGTTTGAAAAGGTGAAAGACTTTTACCAAATCTTGGAATTGGAATATGTTTTGATTTTTTTTTGGAAATCATTTCACTTAACACTTTTCACTCTCTCATTTTCCCTTGCAAAAACCATAGCCTATCTCCCTCTCTTCTTCTTGACTTGGCCGAGAGTTACACAAAGGAATAGGAAGATTTTTGTTGCAAACTTCTTCCATAGCTAGCACTTAAAGAGTCTTCTAAGGTGATAGGGAAACCATTCCCATTGAGTTTGGAATTCATTCATCAAGGCTTGAAGCTCAACATACAAATCAAGGAAAGCTTGGAGCAACTTCAAAGGAGGCAAAGTTTAATGAAAAAATATCTATATTTTCGTGAGCATCAAGAAGCATGTTTGAGTTGATTTTGCTTCAATAATGTTGGACATGTATTGAAAATGATAAAGCACGATTAATTATGTAAATTGGTATTTTGGAAATGTTAATTTGATTAATTAATTATGGCTATACACTTTAATTAAATAAATTGTGATATTTGGAACAATAGAATTTAATTAATTAGGCTGAATTTGGAATTGGGCTAAAATTGTTATTTTTGGGCCTAATGGGCTTGGTTGGGCCAAGTTGGTTTAGGACAATTGGATTGGATCCAAATTGGGCCTAAAACCATACCATTAAGTCCAAATATAATTAATGTGCCTTTAAATAATTAATTGGGCCTAATGGGCCAAAATTAATTTTATGGCAAAAGGTGATTCCTTATTGGGCTTTGGTTGACAAAGTCCATGCCTTAAAAAATTAATTGAAAGCCCATTGGACTTTAATTAATTATCATGGGATGTTAATTGGGCTTTGAGACTCATTAAGATTAGATTTAGAATCTAAATCATAAAGGCACATTAAAAGTGTAATTATTTAATTTGGAATTAAATAAAGAATTAGTATTGAATATAAATTAAATTGGATTTAAAATTGTAGTTCGATATAATTCGAGAATACGCACTTTGAGTACTTATTCTCAAACGAGTTGGACTCGCGCAAATCAAATCGTTGTTTGAACATTGGATGATCACTTAATTCAAAGATTAATTAATTGGATTAGATTGATTGAATAACATACTTTGTGTGAATACATGGATGTATTGTATGAATAATGTATATTGGATGGATATTAGATGGGTGAGGGCAATTTTGGAAATTGTTGTAATAAATTTAGAATTTAGAAAATTGGACCTGCGTGTCCAGCTTTTATCTCTTGACTCTTTGTAATTCTCTTCTCACCAATTCCCCTCAATGTAATGAGGTTTCTTTATTGTATTATGTAATTGGGTTGAAGTTAGAATGGTCCTAGCCGGGGAGAGGAAAATGAGTGATTTGTTCTAGGAACAATTTGTGAGATATCCATCCGCATATCATTATTAATTTATTTATCGCGCCTTATTATGCTTTTAGAATGCATGCTTAAGAGTGTATGATGAGACCTAATCGAAGATAATTAATTGGTTGCTAATTACGCGAAAAACCCTCAATCAAATATTAAGCGTTTTCCTTCCATTGAATGGTTCTTTCTCAAGATCCAAGATTGGCATTGGTTTGTTGGCCAAATTCAAGATCAATGTCCATCGCGGATGTGTTTGAACCATGAAAGTTTTGTTCAATATTGTACGCCTTGGGAAAGTTGTGATTTATTGGCCAAAGTCAAGGTCACTTCTTGTTCATCGGCCTCGATTACGAAGCTTTTCCACTGTCAATGGGTCATTCCTAACTGGTTTCATTAAGCTTGTTGAGCCAAAGCCAATGCTTAGTTGATTCAGATGAAAAATGTTATGGAATATATCGGATATATTGACATATATTGGATATATGTTTCGAACTTGGATGTCCACCTACTGGATCTAGGAATTGGATGGGATCCAATTTATCTTAGAGATATACCTAGTTATGTTTCATACAATTTGTTGGCCAAAGTCAAGGTTGTGTGTTATTTAATGGGATCCTAGCCCACTAGAAAACTAGGTTTCCTGAGTACTCCACAGAGGGTTAGAGGCTCGCCGAAAAATAGTGGGAGACAAGTATTAAATTTGCAATTTCGTTTAGATACTTGCCTATACGCGCTCATTTCATTTTTCGTCATTAAAACAAATTTATACATATTAGTTGGACTAATATTCAATTGTTGTTTTAATTAAACAGTTGGACTGTATTCAAACTACTTCATTTATAGTTGATTATATAATTGAATTATAGTAATCAATATATTTAAATTTAACCAATCAAATAGTAGTTGATTATACAGTTAGACTATAGAAATCATTATATTCGATTGTACCCAAAATCGTTGATTGGATAGTTGGACTATTGTAATCAAGATAACTGAAAGATTAGCGTTTAAAATATAATCTCGGGTGAAAATATCTTTAAGCGGCTTCAATTTTCAAATTGGCAATAGAACCTCAGGATAGTCCTGAGAGCGGAGAGTTACATTATTTGATAGAGTGACATCTCGGGCCTGAGCCCGAAGTTAAGCAAATAGTAGAGCATGAGCTTTGGAAGACTCATCGTGATGAAACCTTTAGTGCTCAATCCTTTATGCTTGCCGCAAAGACTCCTTAATTTCTTCGTCAGAACTAAGGATTAGATCTTTATAGTATGATATTGAAATTGAAGGATCTTCATAGATCTATTCTTATATCTTAGAAGTACTGATTGCAAAAGAAAACTCTTGGAGAGTTAATGGCTATGCTCAATGAGACAGAGCCAGAGCTTGAAAAAGGGCAAGAAGTGCAAGGCGCATCTTAATATGGCTATGCTCAATGAGACAGAGCCAGAGCTTGAAAAAGGGCAAGAAGTGCAAGGCGCATCTTAATCCTACATCCCAGAAGGTCTAGGCTTGGCCGAAGACTTCTATGGATTTGAAAAAGGGCAAAGGTAAATCGTCACAGTCTTCTGGGAAGACAAAGGACATATCCCAATATGTCTGCCTAAACTGTGGCAAACGGGGTCACTGGAAGCGTGAATGTCATATGGACAAGGCAGACATTAAGGAAGTGAAGACGGGCAAGGCTCCGACTTCATGTATGTTTGTTATAAATATATCCACTGCTAGTTTAAAATTGGATTTTGATACTGGAAGTGGTACATAAATATATGTACTGATGTGCAGGATCTGCTAATTAGCAGGAGACTAGCTTCAGTTGAGATCGACCTATGAGTTGGAAACGGGATGAGAGTCACTGTTTTGGCTGTGGGAACCTAAGTTTTAGAACTGCCCTTTAGACATATACTTAAATTAGGAAACTGTTATAATGTATCTAGTTTGACTAGGAACATTATCTCTATATCTATTTTTACCCGTTGCGGGTATATCTTTATATTCTAAAACACTAAGTGTTTTCTTTATAAAGATGATATTGAGTTAAGAAAATTAGATGTGAACAACAGTATTTATATTTAGAATATAAATCTCCAACATATAATATGAAAACCAAAAGCTCGAACTGAATAAATCTGTTGAGACTTAAAAGTGGCATTGGTATCTGGGACACGTTAACAAGATTCGTATATCCACACTTTCGAAGAGTGGATACTAGGTTGGATTTCATTCTAATTCAAATGATGTCTATGAATCTAATTTATTAGGCAAAGTGCCTAGAACACATTTTACTAGGTAAAAATACAAGTGCCACCGATTTGTTAGCCCTCGTTCATAGTGACCTAAGTGGGCCCATGTCTAGCTAGGCTAGAGGTGGATATGAATACTTCGTAACCTTTACGGATATGGCATCGCGTTACGGTTATTTGTATCTTATGAGACTGATGAGTGGTAAATCTATCACTATTTCCCACTCATTTAACCTAATATTTTGTATAGTTTCTCGAGTTTTATGAACGTTTTGTTGTTATTTTGCAGATAAATAAAGTTTGGAAAGCATTGGAGGCAATTTGGGGCAAAAACGGACAAAAATGCGTCAACAGGGATATTTTGGTCTTTAGCGCGTCGCGACGTCTAAAATGCGCCGAACAGTGCTAACGTACGCTGGGTCAACAAATCAGAATCTGAGAAAAATTTGACTTTGCTAAAATGCGCCGTGCCACGTGTCACCATCACAACCGATCTGCTAACATGCGTCGTGCCACATGTCAGCATCCTACGGTGCCGACAGTCATCATCGCCACGTGTCACTCTAGGTCATCTCCATGTCATCAGCCACGTCAGCAAGTCAACAAGTCAACATTGCCACCTCACCACCACGTCATCATCAGCCAATCAGGAAGTGACACGTGCCGAAATTCTACGGTGCCGACATTCTCTTTCCCACATATCGCCACATCATCGCCACGTCAGCATCAATTATTGAATATCCTATCCTTATCTGACATGTGGTGGATAAGAATCTCATCAACCAATCAGAAGCCGCCACGTGTCACAATAATTGAAGCTCAACTACTCTGCCACGTGTCACCTTATCAGCTTATCCAGAATCTTCAAACCGGCGAACCAGAGCGTGCCACGTCGACAAAAGCTGGCGTCGCGACGCTGAGGGCTCTGGCGTCGCGACGCAGGAAGCCTACCGAGGCCTATAAATTGAGCTCGAGATTTCAGAATTCAGTGCACCTTCTTCTCTCTTAAATTCTTTCTAAAGAGAGAGTTTCTCTCTCTAGATTCTTTAGTTTTTAGTTTTTTTTTTAGTTTTTTTAGTTTTTTTTTAATTTTTAGTTTTGTAAAAAAATTTAATTACGTTTTGTGATAATAGTAATTTAATTTTTACTCTTTACTTTTTACAGTTTTTACTATTTACCATGAGGAGGTAACTTCTCCAGCTATGGTGAAAGGTAATTCTTTTACTGTTACTATTTAGATTAATCTCCCTTAAAAATAATATATTCACTATTTAAAACCTGACTAATAAAGGATACCGCCAGATTGGTCGGTTGGTAATTCATTTTAATCTGGTTTAAACCTGACTAATAAAGGATAACGCCAGATTGGTCGGTTGGTAATTTAATTTTGGTTCTGCCTTTATGGCTGGTTGGACTTAATTTGACTTAATCAGGTTACCGCCTATATGGCTGGTTGGAGAAAGAATCACAAGTTTATATATTATTTTATGGGAGATATCTAAATTAGTAGTAGTAAAAGTAATTCCTTTTACCTTAGCTTTTTATTTTATTTTACTTTTCAGTTTTACTTTATGTTTTTTACTTTTCAGTATTTTTACTTTATGTCTTTTACTTTCAAGTTGTTACTAGCCCTAGTTATGTGTTAGTTATCTGGGGTTGTGATGAATTCTAATATCACCGGTTTATAAGGGGTTATTTTATAATTTGGGTAATTTAAAGGTTTACTTATTAAGTCTTAAGCTTAATGCTTCTTGTTGTCTGATCACCAATAAGATTGATGTGGTAAATCTAAAATGAACTAGACATAGGGATTTTAGGTTTCAGCCTTAGACTTAATAGCCCACGATCTTCCTTGAGGATAGATAACCCTTTAATAGATTTCCTTACAGGATAGGAATATACCTGTCGGGCGGGGGTAGCCATAATTGGAACTTAAACTTAAAGAATCCAGATAATTTGGTTGACATAGACATATGGTTCAATTGGGTTAAACTGGGTATTTGTGACTGACCATCGGAAGAGGCTTTTACATAATTTAGTGTTCCAGGTTAGTAAACTGACTTATTACACAAACATAAACTAATCACTTCATCTTTTAAATGATATTAGAATGATTCACAACCCTAGATCTTTGTGTCTTTTGTTATTTTCCTTAGTATTTTCTTTTGTCTTTTTATTTATTTATTTATTGCGCAAAACTACATTCAATCAATCAAGCAATCAATTCATTCTCCCTTTAATTAGATATTTGTAAATAAATAGATTCAATAATTAATAACAACAGTAGGAATTAAGTCCTCGTGGGATCGATATTTTTATACTACTTGAACGATACGTGCGCTTGCGTTATACGTGTGTGTTTACGCCGGTCAAGTTTTTGGCGCCGTTGCCGGGGACTTATTTATCTTTCACTATTAATTTAGGGGTTAGATACGTTGCTTGTATCTAATTTCTTTTTACTTATTGTTTTTGTTTTCTTGTGTTTCAGGTTCTCAGAAACTACATGAGACGAACCAGAAGCTTTGAACTCCGATCGCTTGACCCAGAAATTGAAAGAACCATCAGAAAGTTGAGAAGGGAAAGGCGAGAAGGCCAAGAAGCTTTAGTCAACATGGAACCTGAACCGTTGGAGGTTGCACCACCAATTCCCATTCGAGACAGAACCATTCCGATGGTTGACAGACTCATTTCCTGTATTGTACTTCCTCCTTACCAGCAAATGCGTGTGACATCAAAACATGCATTCAGATGATTCAGCAGTCAGTTCAGTTCGGGGGGAATGCAACTGAAGATCCTAATGCCCACATTAGTAACTTCCTGGAAGTTTGCGGTACTTTCAACTACAACAGAACATCAGAAAAAGCAATGAGACTGCGAGTTTTCCCATACTCCTTGAAGGACAGAGCTAAAGCTTGGCTACATTCACTATCAGCAGGTTCCATCACAACTTGGAACACTCTAGCCACCAAATTCCTTGCAAAATACTTTCCACCGGCCAGAACTGCAAAGTTGAGGAATGACATCACATCCTTTGTACAATAAGATTCAGAATCCCTCTGTGAAGCTTGGGAAAGGTACAAAGATTTGCTCCGGAAATGTCCTCACCATGAGATTAAAAAATGGCTTCAAGTCCAAATATTCTATAATGGACTTTCTGGAATAATGAGAACCATAATTGATGCTGCTGCTGGAGGAGCACTAATGGCAAAAGGAGAAGATCAGGCTTGGGATTTAATTGAAGAAATGGCCAACAATAATTCTTTGTTGCCAACAGAAAGAAGCATGATCCAAAGAATCGCAGGAATTTATGAAGTTGGAGCCAACACAGCACTGAATGTCAAGCTGGATATGATTTGTAAAAATCTGGAAACTATTAACATGAAGGTGTTGGACAATTATGACCCATAACGTCACTATTTATACAGATCATGGTGTTGTTGTACAAATTAACTATGTGACAAAGAGATTGCACTCTAATCATTTGTGATTAGATCACCTAGATGTATAAATGATAGGAGGTCCCTATGATTAGTTCCTGGATTGAGATGATATGAGACAGTATCAGTCCACAAAGGATTAATCATTAAATATCCCTAGTTGTAGTATTATCGAGACTGGACATCGATAATGCGGAATAGACTAGTATTACACTTGTGCGTGTTATGTGAGATCATAACGGCATAGTTCTCATATATTTGGGTATAGGATACTCATGCAAGTGTAATAGGAGGTTGTGTTTTACCGATGGTACGAAAACAGCTTCGCTCTGGATAGACCCCTCGGAATTCCATTGGTAGTATGACTATGTGTCTATGGAAGTCCGAAATCAGGGTAGGTGTATTTGGTCTTAACCTGAGACTTGCATCGCTAATACTTGCGACAATCGGTATGCTTTAGTTTTGGTCGTCCAGGGCTTTAACCGGTTCTGTGTACGCCAATGCTGGGTATATTGAGAATCGTATAGTATTGGGTGTGATGTCAAGATGGAAGTGTCACTCCAGTCATAGTGGAGATGATGTCACGTAGGATACAGTACTAGTGCTCTTAAGTATTGCAGTCATCGGGATATTATGACTAGGTCATGTATATCCGATAATAGAGACTAGTTACTAGACATCCGACATGTGCTTCGTACGGGGCAACACGACTCCAGCCCCAGGCCTAGCACGTGACAATCCGATACTGGATCGCAATACACAATACTACGTATACTACGCCTGACATAGATTATATATTCCAGTAAGAATATTTCTGGAGAATTGGGTAGACACGGTGCTTTGCTAGAAGCCAACCATGTCTTGTAAATCGGTAAGCACGTGGTACAAGGTACGCACGTATTCGGATAATCTGATGACCGTATTTACTGCCAACATATCCAGAGATCTCTTGGGTCGCTTCCCAAAGATTCACCGATGACAGTTGATTTAAATTAGAATTAATCTGGGATTAATTAAGAGAGAGAATTAATCTGGGATTAATTAAGATGGAGAAAATTAATCTGGGATTAATTGAGGTATTATTTAATCTGGGATTAAATGTGTTCGAAAAGAGAGAACGCGATTAATTTGGAATTAATTGATAAAATAAATTTAATAGTTAAATTTGATTTTTCTATTTAATTTATTCGTATGGGCTAAAATTAATATATCAGATATATTAATATGAATTGGATTTCATTATGAAATTAAAGTTGGACTTTTATACGAACGAACAAATTAATTTAGAATTAATTCGTAAACGACATTCGTAATATATTTGCGAGGCATCGTTATTTAATTAAATTAGATTTAATTATTTAGCGACGAAAGTTCGTTTAATCGGATTAAACGGAACCGAGCCGCGGCAAATGTTCGTAGAGACATTTTGAGTTTTGAATTCAAAATGGTGGGGCCCACTTCACACATGTCACACATGTGAAGTGGTGGTTGGAAAGTGGTTGGCATTTATGCCAAAACCACTTACTTTCCAACTACTTGGTTTAGGTGAAACCAAATTACCCCAACTACATGGTTTTGGTGAAAAGGGTAAAAACCCTTTAACAAAACCCTAGCTCTCTCTCTTCACACATGTGTTACACAACACTTAGAACAAATGAAAACCCTAATACACAAGGTGTTTGGGCGTGAACTTGGAGCTCCATGGGCGTGAGCTTCTTATCTCTTTCTCTTTGATTTTGTGGCAAAATCAACAAAGCTAGCACTTGGAGAAATCAACTAAGGTGATAGGGAAACTACTTCAAGAGTTGGAATCATCACTTAAAGCTTGGAATCAACAAAGGAAGGATCTTGGAGATCTTCAAATCAAAGCTTGGAATCAACAAAGGAAGCATCTTGCATCTTGGATCTTGGATCTTCTTCTCAAAATTTTAAAAGCTCAAATCCATTCAATGTAAGTAATTCTGCAACTTATCTTGAATTTATGAACATGTTTTCATGCTTATTAGATCCTTGGCATGTTCTAGGAACACTAACAGAATGTTAATGGTGGATCCACAAGTTCATCATATAAAGGAGCACCAGAACCAGTTCAGTAGGAAGAGACAGTGAATTTTGTCAACAATTTCAACAGACAGAGGAACAATCCATATTCCAACACCTACAACCCAGGGTGGAGGAATCATCCCAATTTTTCATGGAGCAACAATTCAGGCCAACAGCAAAACTATCCACCACTTGAATTCCAACAACAAAACAAAAGCCAAGAGCAAGCAAATGAACCAGGAATAACAGAAGTGTTGACCCACTTGAAAAAGTTAGAAGCAAAACACGACTCTCAAGCAGCAAGATATGATGCTATGTTTCAATCCCAATCAGCATTAATTCAAAGTCAATCTGCTTCTATTAAAGCACTGGAGAATCAAATGGGACAACTGGAAAATGCTCAGAGTTACAGACCGCCAGGTACCCTTCCTAGCAACACTGAGCCAAATCCAAGAAACATGGGGAATGAACAATGTCATGCCATCATGTTAAAAAGCGGTAGTGAAATCAACAAAGATGTTGGAGCCAAAAAAACTGCTGAGGAAGTTCTAAAAGAAACAAAGCAACAGATGGAGGAAAAAGAAGAAAAGGAAAAAGAACAGATCACTCCACCTCCACGTTTTCCTCAACGTCTTCAGAAGAACAAATTGGACAAGCAGTTTTCTCGGTTCCTGGAAATCTTCAAAAAGCTGCATATCAACATTTCATTTGCAGAAGCGTTGGAACAAATGCCCACCTATGCCAAATTCATGAAAGATATTCTTTCACGAAAGCGGAGATTGGGAGATTACGAGACAGTAGCATTAACAGAAGAATGCAGCGCTATCATTCAGAGGAAACTTCCCCCGAAGTTGAAAGATCCTGGCAGTTTCACTGTTCCTTGCGTCATAGGAGAACATAACTTTGGTAAGGCTTTATGTGATTTAGGTGCTAGTGTTAACTTGATGCCTTTTTCTATTTTTAGGAAATTACAGATTGGAGAAACAATGCCAACTTCAGTCTCACTGCAACTTGCTGATAGAACGCTCGTATTTCCAAGAGGCGTAGTTGAGGATGTGCTGGTCAAGGTTGACAAATTCATTTTCATAGTAGATTTTATTGTCCTTGATATGGAGGAAGATGCAGACGTGCCAATCATCATCGGGAGACCGTTCTTGGCTACAGGTCGAACCATTATTGATGTACAAAAATGAGAACTAACCATGAGGGTACAGGACCAAGAAGTAACATTCAATGTTTTCAAGGCCATGAATTTCCCAGATGATGAAAAGAATGAGGAATGTTTCAAACTCGATGTGATACATAGTACCATTCAGAACTCTGATGAAAGACAAAGTTCTACTGACAAACTTAAAACATGTCAATTGCCTGTGGAGCCTAAAGATAAAGTATCTTTTGCACTGAAAGAGCCAATTCTTGCTCTACAAGCAACAGAAGAGAAAAAGTTCCACCAGCTCAACGAATTGGAGGAATTTCACAATCAGCCTTTTGAAGATGCCAAATTGTACAAAGAAAAGGGCAAGAAAAGACATGATGAGAAGTTAGTGCGTATACAGCTGGAACCAGGGCAGAAGGTACTGTTAAACAAATCAAGGGTGAAATTCTTCCCATGGAAGCCAAAATCACGGTGGTCAGGTCCATTTGTGATCACCAATGTTTTACCAAATAGAGCCGTTGAGATACATGATCCTGACGCTAACAAAACTTTCAAGGTTAAAAACAAGCGTGTCAAGCACTACTGGGGAGAATCATTTGAGCGACAAAAAGAAAGTGTTACACTTTCAGATCCATCTTAACGTTCGAGCAGTCACGTCTAGCTAACGACGATTAAACTTAGCGCTAGCAGGGAGGCAACCCATGCAATTTGTGTATATATTGTGATTTGGTGTGATTTAATTTTGTGTGTTTAGTTTTTTTTATAGGTTAAGACATTTCAAGATGGAAGAAGCTCTCACAAATCTTCACAAGCAATTTCCTTCTCTCCCTCCAAAATCTCTGATGAAAGTATACAAAGCTCGCTTGGAACGGATGAGGTTATTGACAATCCATGGTATTCCTAATGATATTCGTTGGGTAATTGAAGCACGAGTCCGATTGGCAGGTGAGTCTTCTGACTCTTTTATTTCACATCTGCCTAGTTTTGGAAGAAGCACCTATGCAAAGAAACGTAGAGCTAAGCAAATGGGTGTTTGTTTCAAATGTGCACTATTTAATTGCAACACTCGTTGTCGTTCTTTAGGAATGGTGTCTGATAATCGCGAAGACAAAATTAACTTCATTAGGGATGGCTTGAGTAAGGAGTATTTAGATGATATATCTTTAACTCTTGAGACGCATCCCAGTGGATATGTTCATATAGCCATTCGCAAATTACATACACAATTTCAAAAAGAAAGACAACAGTTAAGTCTCGGGAATCTGACTCAAAAAGACCCTGTTTGCCAATTTATAAGAAAATTGGATGGGAAGCTTGTCCCTGACGCATAGATGTCAATCAAGCCGTTACTTTTCTTATAAATATTATATCTCTTTGTCTTTTCTTAATAATTGTGATTTGTTTTGTTGTTTTCTTTTAATTTTCTCCGACAGGATCCAGATATTTTTGACTATCACGATATTATTTCGCTACTAATCGTCCTCTGGAAGATACTTGTGCTATTTTTACTCACCATTTTCAGGTACTATAAATTCAGTCCGTCATTGCACTTTTGAAGGCATCCAGAGTTGAGAAAGAAATACATATAAAAAAAATGGAAGCTACTTCAAGAAGACGAGTTGAAAATATCTGTGTTTTGCGGTAGTAGTGTTGGAACTAAACCACAATACGTAGAAGCAGCACATGAATTGGGTCGAGTCTTAGCTGCAAGGAATATTCATTTAATATATGGCGGAGGCAATCTTGGACTTATGGGGATCGTTTCAAAGGCTGTACATGAGGGAGGCAGTCATGTTTTGGGAATCATCCCAAAACCCTTGGCAAAGGCAAATCTTATTGGATCATCAAACGGAGAGGAACTGATCGTGCCAGGTATGTCTGAACGACTGGTAGAAATGATTAACCGTGCTGATGCTTTTATCGCTTTGCCAGGTGGCTTGGGCACATTGGAAGAAATTTTTATAGTTCTATCTTGGGCGAACCTGAACATACACCAGAAACCGCTTGGATTGTTTAATGTTGATGGATTTTATGATTTTCTTTGTGTGTTTCTTGATGATGCTCGGAGAAATGGGTTCGTGTCAAAACTGATGAAAGAACTCATCTTCACTGCCAGAACTGCTCCAGATCTAATAGACCAACTCATAGCCTATGAACCACAAGTTGACCCTATCCTTTCAAAGATAAATTGGTCCGAGGACGATCGTGGTAAGAGACGTAGAATTAATCTGGATCTTAACCTTTAATTTCCTGTAGATTTTCAGCTAACCAGGTATTATCTTCTAAACTCTTCTTTTACTGTTTAAGACATTGGGGACAATGTCTCATTTAGGTTTGGGGGAGGAAATGAGTTGATTAGTACCTTGTTTTTAGTTTGTATGTTATTTTTATTTTTAGTCCAAACTTTTTCGAAAAATACAAAAAAAATTAGAAATTTTTCAAAAATTATAAAAATATTTTGTGTTTTTGTGTTTTTATTTTGACTAAAAAGATGGAATTGGTAAGAGGTAGCTGAGTAAGGAGTTTCCACTCCTGAGACGTATCTCAAACCTATTTTGAAAGAAGTTAATTTTTGTTTATTTCATTTTGAATTATTTAATTTGTGAATTCTCCTTAAAACGGACTAAAATGGATCTTCATATGCTCAGTTGGCAGGTATTATCAACATAGATAGTAACATACGGACATGAGCTAAAATTGAAAAGTTTGTAATATTCAGTGCTATAGTTTAATTGGAAGAAACATCTCAAAAAGCAATGGAGTAAAAAAAAAAAAAAAAAAACGTCCGAGATCCGAGTTATTAAGTCTGTAAGGGTGTTTTAACACCTAATGCCCTAAAACAAACTGGTTTGGGAGTCACTGGCCCAAAGCTCGTTACATGGATCAAAGATACTGTAAAAATATATCTGAAGTATGAGTAATTAAGTTCGTAGGGGTGTCTTAACACCTGGTGCCCTAAAGCCAACTGGTTTGGGAGCCACCGACCCAACACACGTTACATAGATGAAAGATATTGTATATAAATAAAAAAATTGAAAAGAAAAATAAAAAAAAAATCAGAAAATTGAGAAAAAATTATTCCATTGCTCCAAAAAGATGTGAAATCTGATAGAACTTTAGGACAAAAATATTACTCTCTTGTCAACTGCACTTATGACTGTTGTGGGCAAAAATAAATTGATTAATATTTTGTTAGCTGTGTATATGGAGAATGGTAAAAATAATCGGAGAATTTACTTATTCGGTAATTTAGAAAGAAACAAAACAACTAGTAACTTGGAGTAGAAGTTTCACTTGATTAGTAACTAACATCTTTATTCTCTTTTCGCTTGTCTTTTTGCTTTTGTGTGCATTAGTTTCACTACCTTTTTACTTTTGTAAAATGTTTGTGGGTATCATTGCTGTAAACCCTCACGAGACTACAACTCGTCCACTAGGGACACCTAGGGGTTTAAAGGCTTGTTGCATACGCTAAATGCAATCGTGATCCCTACGAAAGTGGCTTAGTTAATTTTATTTTCATGTTATTATTTTATGTTTTGCTCGAGGAGTAGCAAAATGTTAGGTTTGGGGGTGTGATGAGTGGTAAATCTATCACTATTTCCCACTCATTTAACCTAATATTTTGTATAGTTTCTCGAGTTTTATGAACGTTTTGATGTGTTTTGTTGTTATTTTGCAGATAAATAAAGTTTGGAAAGCATTGGAGCCAATTTGGGGCAAAAACGGACAAAAATGCATCAACAGGGATATTTTTGTCTTTAGCGCGTCGCGCAGCCGAGCCTTTCGCGTCGCGACGTCTAAAATACGCCGAACAGTGCTAACGTGCGCTGGGTACACAAATCAGAATCTGAGAAAAATTTGACTTTGCTAAAATATGTCGTGCCACGTGTCACCATCACAGCCGATCTGCTAACATGCGTCGTGCCACGTGTCAGCATCCTACGGTGCCGACAGTCATCATCGCCACATGTGCCATATGTCACTCCAGGTCATCTCCATGTCATCAGCCACGTCAGCAAGTCAACAAGTCAACATTGCCACCTCACCGCCAGGTCATCATCAGCCAATCAGGAAGTGACACGTGTTGAAATTCTACGGTGCCGACAGTCTCTTTCCCACGTGTCGCCACGTCACCGCCACCTCACCACCACGTCATCACCAAGTCAGCATCAATTATTGAATATCCTATCCTTATCTGACACGTGGCGGATAAGAATCTCATCAACCAATCAGAAGCCGCCACGTGTCACAATAATTGAAGCTCAACTACTCTGCCACGTGTCATCTTATCGGCTTATCCAGAATCTTCAAACCGGCGAACCAGAGCGTGCCACGTCGACAAAAGCTGGCGTCGCGACGCTGGAAGCCTACCGAGGCCTATAAATTGAGCTCGAGATTTCAGAATTCAGTGCACATTCCTCTCTCTTAAATTCTTTCTAAAGAGAGAGTTTCTCTCTCTAGATTCTTTAGTTTTTAGTTTTTTTTAGTTTTTTTAGTTTTTTTTTTAATTTTTAGTTTTGTAAAAAAATTTAATTACATTTTGTGATAATAGTAATTTAATTTTTACTTTTTACTTTTTACAGTTTTTACTATTTACCATGAGGAGGTAACTTCTCCAGCTAAGGTGAAAGGTAATTCTTTTACTGTTACTATTTAGATTAATCTCCCTTAAAAATAATATATTCACTATTTAAAACCTGACTAATAAAGGATACCGCCAGATTGGTCGGTTGGTAATTCATTTTAATCTGGTTTAAACCTGACTAATAAAGGATACCGCCAGATTGGTCGGTTGGTAATTTAATTTTCGTTCTGCCTTTATGGCTGGTTGGACTTAATTTGACTTAATCAGGTTACCGCCTATATGGCTGGTTGGAGAAAGAATCACAAGTTTATATATTATTTTATGGGAGATATCTAAATTAGTAGTAGTAAAAGTAATTCCTTTTACCTTAGCATTTTATTTTATTTTACTTTTAAGTTTTACTTTATGTTTTTTTACTTTTCAGTATTTTTACTTTATGTCTTTTACTTTCAAGTTGTTACTAGCCCTAGTTATGTGTTAGTTATCTGAGGTTGTGATGAATTCTAATATCACTGGTTTATAAGGGGTTATTTTATAGTTTGGGTAATTTAAAGGTTTACTTATTAAGTCTTAAGCTTAGTGCTTCTTGTTGTCTGATCACCAATAAGATTGATGTGGTAAATCTAAAATGAACTAGACATAGGGATTTTAGGTTTCAGCCTTAGACTTAATAGCCCACGATCTTCTTTGAGGATAGATAACCCTTTAATAGATTTCCTTACAGGATGGGAATATACCTGTCGGGCGGGGGTAGCCATAAATGGAACTTAAACTTAAAGAATCCAGATAATGTGGTTGACATAGACATATGGTTCAATTGGGTTAAACTGGGTATTTGTGACTGACCATCGGAAGAGGCTTTTACATAATTTAGTGTTCCAGGTTAGTAAACTGACTTATTACACAAACATAAACTAATCACTTCATCTTTTAAATGATATTAGAATGATTCACAACCCTAGATCTTTGTGTCTTTTGTTATTTTCCTTAGTATTTTCTTTTGTCTTTTTATTTATTTATTTATTGCGCAAAACTACATTCAATCAATCAAGCAATCAATTCCATTCTCCCTTTAATTAGATATATGTAAATAAATAGATTCAATAATTAAAAAAAACAGTAGGAATTAAGTCCTCGTGGGATCGATATTTTTATACTACTTGAACGATACGTGCGCTTGCGTTATACGTGTGTGTTTACGCCGGTCAGAGACACAAGTCGGAAACTTTTGAGTAATTCAAGGAGTTTCGACACTAAGCAAAAAAACAGACCGGTAAAAGTATTGAAAACATTACGGTCGGAACATAGTGTAAAATACTTAAACATATCAGTTTCAAGATTACTTGAAAGAGTATGATATTCTTTCATAGTGGACTCCTCCCGGGAAACCTCAAATTAATGGTGTGTCCGATAAGAGAAACCGAATTTTGTTTGACATAGTAAGGTTACTAATGAGTTGCTCTGAGCTACCAATTTCCGTCTGAGGATACGCATTAAACAGTGCAATATTTATTTTGAATAAGGTTCCATGAAAATCTGTTAGACAGACTTCATATTAGGTATGAACAGGAAAGAAACCGGGTTTCTCACTCCTGATGATTTGGGAATGCTAGGCATATGCTTGGATGATACCAAACTTGAACCCAAATCGGATAAGTGCCTATTTGTAGGTTGTCATAAGGAAACCAAAGTATAGTACTTATACAACTCACAAGAGAACAATGTAATTGTTGCTCTCCATGCGGCTTTCCTAAGAGGAATACCAAAATGCAGTGGTAAGTGGGAAGAAAGTAAAACTCGATGAAAATCGAAGTAATACTATTCAAGGCACCGAGTCCTCACGGAACACTAACAGTTCATCAGGGATGAAACTATACCAATAATCTTCGAATACACAAGAACCGCGTAGGTCAGAGAGAGTCAGAAAGCAACCTGGGAGGTATGGGTTTCTGATCTCACCTCATATAGATATAAATCTTATTGAGGAAGATGAACCGGCTACGTATGAGGAAGTGATACAAGGTATCGACTCTTTTTATGGCAAAGTGCCATGAAGTCCGAAATGGATTCCATGTATGCAACCAAGTTTGGACACCGGTTGATGTACCAGAAGGCATTATGCCTATTGGTACTATATGAGTCTTCAATGAAGATATACATGGATGGTAGCATATAAATGTACATAGCTAGGCTTATACAGAAAGGGTATCATCAACGACATAGTGTCGACTACGAAGAAAGTTTTTCACTTGTTGCCATGATTAAAACCATTTGGATAATGCTTACTAATGCTGCATATTTCATTTATGAAATATGGCACATGGACGTCAAAATCGTTTTCCTTAAACGGAAACCTTTTAGAGGATGTTTTTATACATTATGACGGTTTTGTCTTGCCAAAACATGTAAACAAGGTTTGCAAGTTAAAACAATCCATTCATGGATTGAAGCAAGCATGGTGCTCTTGGAACCAACGTTTTGATGAGATCATAAAAGAATATGATTTCGTTCAAAACAATGATGATCCTTGTGTATATAAGAAGGTTAGTGGGAGCGCACTGACATTCATTGTCCTTTACGTTGATGATGTATTGATTATTGGCAATAGCATTCCTATAATATAATCGGTAAAACCTTGGCTTTCATTAAAATTGTCCATGGTATACCTGGGAGAAGCATGCTTTATTATAGGAATAAAGATCTACTGGGATAGATCTAGAAAGCTGCTGACAACCCTCCCAGAGCTCGTACATTTTTGAAATGTATGTGATCTGATGTCTCATATGTTTTGAGCATATGTAGACGCTATAAGGCCAATCCAAGTGATGGTCACTGGATGGATGTAAAGAACATCCTTGAGTATCTTGGACAAACTAAGGATGCTTTCTGGAAATATGGGGAAAAGAGAACTTGAGGTGACTAGGTTCACCGCTGCAAGTTTCCAAACCGACAAAAATGACTTTAAGTCACAATAAAGGTACATATTTAGTTTGAATAACGAAACAGTGAGCTGGAAATCTTCCAAGCAAGATATTATTGCCGAATAAATAACAAAAGCGGAACATTGTTGTAGCTAAGGCAGCAAAAGAAGCATTTTCGATCTATATAATCCTAATTAGATTAGGTGTAGTTCTGTTAGTAGCTGAATTGGGCTACAGCGCAGGCTAAGGAACCGCGGTCTCATCAACGATCCAAGCATGTTCGTCGACGTTTCCATCTTATTTGTGAGATCATACATCGTGGCGATGTGAAGATCGAGAATAAAACACATCAGATGATAACATTGCAAATCCGCTGACGAAAGTTGTTTCTCAGCAGAAGTTTGAGCGACCCATACATAGTTCAGGTGTAGGACACTTGAGTGATTAGCTATAGGCCAAGTGGGAGATTTTTGGACAATTATAACCCATAGCATCACTATTTGTACAGAACATGGTGTTGTTGTACAAATTAACTACGTGACAAAGGGAATTGCTCTTTTATCATTTGTAATTGGATTACCTGGATATATAAATGGTAAAAGTCCATATGATTAGTACCGGATTAATAAGATATGAGACAGTATCAATCCACTAAGGTTTAATCATTAAATATCCCTAGTCGTAGTATTATCGAGACTGGACATCGATAATGCGGAATAGACTAGTATTGCACTTGTGCGCATTGTGGGAGCATAACGAAACAGTTCTCATATATTTAAGTATTGCATACTTATGCAAGTGTGATAGGAGGTTGTGTTTGCCGATGGTACGGAAACAGCTTCGCTCTGGATAGACCCCGCGAAATCCCATTAGTAGTATGACTGTGTGTCTATGGGAATCCGCATCAGGGTAGGTGTATTTGGTCTTAACCTGAGACTTGCATCGCTAATACTTACGACAATCAGTATACTTTGGTTTTGGTCGTCCAAGGCTTTAACAGGTTCTGTGTACACCTCTTCTGGGTATACTGAGAATCGTAGTGTATTGGATGTGATGTCAAGATGGAAGTATCACTTCAGTCATATGGAGATGATGATCATGCAAGATACGGAACTGGTACTCTTATATGCTGCAGCTATCGGGATAATATGACAAGGTCATGATTATCCGATTATAAGAGACTAGTTGCTTGTGATCCGATATATGCTTCATACGGGGCAAACACTATTCCAGCCCCAGGCCTTGCATGTGACATCTGATATTGGATCGCAATACGTACTACTACGTATACTACGCCTGTTATAGATTATATATTCCTTAAAGAATATTTATGGAGAATTTGGTAGGCACGGTGCTTTGCTAGAAGCCAACCATGTCTTGTAAATCGGTAAGAACATGGTACCGGGTACGCACGTGTTCGGATAGTCCAACGACCGGATTTACTGCCAACATATCCAGGGATCTCATGGGTCGCTTCCCGAAGATTAATCGATGTCGTATGACTCGAACAGAATTAATCTGGGATTATTTATGAGAGAGAAAATTAATATAGGATTAATTACGGCGAGAATTTATCTGGGATAAAATTCAATTAATAGAGAGAGAACGATTAATTTTGAATTATTCGATATATTAAATGAAATTATATTTCATAACGGAATTAAAATTGGATTTTAATTCGGGCAAACGAATTAATTTAGAATTAATTCGCGAGCGACTTTAATAGTAATTTTGCTAGGCATAATTATTTAATTAAATTTGATTTAATTAAGTCGCAATGGAAAATTCATTAATTCAGAATTAACGAACACGAGCCTAGAATGTGTTTGCGAGCCCACTCAGATTTTGAATCAAAATAGGGCCCACAAGTCACATCACCTAGTCAACTTTATCTAATTTTATGTTGATAGAAGTTGGTAGTGGTTGGTCACTTGTTTCTTACACAAGTTTGAAAAGGTGAAAGACGTTTACCAAATCTTGGATTTGGTATATGTTTTGATTTTTTTTTGGAAATCATTTCACTTAACACTTTTCACTCTCTCATTTTCCCTTGTAAAAACCGTAGCCTCTCTCCCTCTCTTCTTCTTGACTTGGCCAAGAGTTACACAAAGGAATAGGAAGATTTTTTTTTGTAAATTTCTTCCATAGCTAGCACTTAAAGAGTCTTCTAAAGTGATAGGGAAACCATTCCCATTGAGTTTGGAATTACTTCATCAAGGCTTGGAGCGCAACATACAAATCAAGGAAAGCTTGGAGCAACTTCAAATGAGGCAAATTTTTGTTCTCAACACATACAACAAACCGATCAAAGTGAGTATAATTTCCGCTACTTCTTTACGTATTCACACATGTTTTATGCTTAAATGATCTTGGGATTGATCTTAGAGACCCAACAAGAAGTTTACGCTTCTGAAGGATTTCCCTGATGAGTTCCAGCGACCTTCAGCCAGCCAATAACTATGTAATATTGTATGACATTGTATCGTCCAAACGTTGTACTTTTATGGACGTTTTCGTCCTGAATTAATGAAAATACTGTTTATATACTTAGTTTTGTCCTTATTGCAAAGACATTACGTTCTCGTGCTCTCCTAATGAGGGCACATATTTTTTCAAGTATTTACCGTTTATCGGCCTAAAATGCACTTGTCCATTCAAATTTTTTAAATGGTAGGCCCCGTTTGGCAATACATTTTCTACCTCAAATGGGCCTTTCCAATTAGGCGACCATTTTCCATATGCCGGATCTTTGGCACCAAGTGGTAATATTGTTTTCCATACTAAATCGCCTTTTCTGAACGATTTAGCCATGACTTTCTGATTATATCCCTTGGCCATTTTTTTCTTTTGTGCTTCCAAACGGTTTATGACATCGCATTTGATATCGTCCAATTCCAACAAATTTTGGATCATTGCTTCGTTGTAATCTTCCTTTGTCAATTCTTGTTGCAACATCACCCTCGTGGATTCAATATTAACTTCAACTGGTAATACGGCCTCTTGACCATACTAATTGAAATGGCATGACCGAGGTACTCGTTCGTGGTGACGTCCTATATGCCCATAGAGCCTAACTCAAGAACTCATCCCATCGCCTAGCATTATCCGTTACCATTTTCCGAATCAACCCTTTAAGGGTTTTATTGGACGATTCAATCTGACCATTTGACTGGGGGTAATATGGAGTAGTGTTTACTAGCTAGATCCCGTATTCGGCCAGGAAGCTTTTTACTTTTTCGCCATTTAATAAAGTACCATGATCCACCATTATTGTTTGTGGGATACCGAATCGGTGGATGATATGCTCTTTTATGAACTTGATAATTTGCTCTTGAGAAATCTCCACTACCGAAATTGCTTCCACCCATTTGGTAAAGAAATCTGTGGCAACGATGATGAAGGTATGTCTCTTGCTAGATGCAGGGTATATTTTCCCTAACAAATCTATCGCCCATCCTATGAACAGCCATAGTTTAATGACATGGACCATTTCGGCTGCCGGTGCCCTCTGAATGGGCCCATGCTTCTGACAAGCAACGCACCCATTGGCATATGATACACACGATTCTCCCATTTTCAGCCAATAATATCTGCTCTGTATGATCAACCACCTCATCTTTATTCCGGCCTGGTGAGCCCCACAAACACCTTCGTGTATTTCAGCCATAATAGTTCTGGATTCCGATGGCCCTACACATTTCAACAACATGCCGTCTTGGCATTTTTTATATAACACATATCCTGACACCACGTAGTTCAAGGCTTTTAGTTTCAGCCTCTGATCTTTCCCATTTTCGGGTTGTCTTAGGAATTCTTTGATTTCTCTTCTCCAACCGTCCTCGTTTTGGACTTCAACGGCTATGCCATCTATCATTATCTTTCGTCTCATTAGGGCTGGCTTGACCTCTGCAAAGTCAAATTGATCTAGCAACTTTTTGGCTACATCTGATAGTGCCATGACTGATGGGCTCTGGCATTTGAAGGCTCATGTTACCTGTTGGATTACTAGTTGCGAGTCTCCTCTAATGAATACGTGTGTTACTCCCATATTGAGGATTATTTCCAACCCAAATATCAGGGCCTCGTATTCGGCCTGGTTGTTGGTGCAATATTCGTCCAACCTAATTATGAAACGGAATGATTCTCCCAATGAACTGACTAAGACTATTCCTATCTCTGCTCCTTTCATCGTGCTAGATCCATCAAAATACATTGTCAATGGTTTCAAGCTGCATTCATCTAATTCCATTTCCATTTCTTTAATGGTACTCAAACATGGGTGATCGGCTAAGAAATCTACCAAAGCCTGATTTTTTACAGCCTTTTGAGGCTCATGCCGTATATCAAATTCTGATAATAATAATGACCAGAAACCAACTCTTTGATGCAAAATAGGACGAGAGAACATGTACTTTATAATATTAACTTTAGTAATTAAGTACATTGTAGTCGACCTAAGGTAGGCTCGCAATTTAGTACATGTAAAATATAAAGCCAAACACAATTTCTCCATTGGAGAATAATTACATTCATACTTCAACAATTGTCTACTGATATAATAGATGGCTCTTTCGACGTCCATGTCATCATCTTGCGCGATCATCCCAGCTATGGATTTCTCTTCGGTGGATATGTATAAATTCATTGGTCGTCCTGACATAGGGGGTACCATCACCGGCGGCTGTGATAAATATTTCTGCAGGCTCTCGAAAGCCTTTTGATGTTCTTCGGTCTAGACGAACTCGTCTTTATCCTTTAACCTCAACAGAGACGAGAACACTTTAGTTTTTCCTGCACAGTTAGAGATAAATCTTCTTAAGAAGTTAATTTTCCCTAGAAATCTTTGCAACTCTTTCTTATTTCGGGGTGGTTTGGCTTCAGTGATTGCCCGAGATTTATTGGAATCAATCTCAATTCCCCGCTGGTGTACTAGAAAACCCAGGAAATTTCATGCACAAACCCCGAAAGCACATTTAGCAGGGTTTCACTTCAATTTAAATTTCCTCATTCTCTCGAAAGCCATTGCTAAGTGGCTAATATGTTCGTCTGTGGTTATGGACTTAGCCACTATATCGTCCACATAAACCTCTATAAATTTGCTGATCATGTCTTGAAAAATCATATTCATGGCCCGCTAGTACGTGGCCCCAGCATTTTTTAGACCGAATGGCATCACCACCTATACATAACATCCTAAAGAACCTGGGCACCTAAAAGCTATTTTATGTATATCGCTTTCGGTGATATAGATCTGATTGTATCCTCCGTACCCATCCATAAAAGAGTACACTTGGTACGCTGCTGTGGAGTCTACTAGGGAATCTACCGTCGGCATAGGGTATTGATCTTTTGGTGTGGCCAAGTTTAAATTCCTAAAGTCTATGCATATTCTTAGCTTTCAATTCTTTTTCATGACAGAGATGATGTTTGACAACCATTCTACGTATCTGGTCGTCCTAATTAATTTCACCTCCAAAAGGCGTTCGACCTCTTTCTTAATGTCAGGCATGACATTGGGTGCAAACCTCCGGGAGGTTGTTTATACGGCCTATGGTTTGACATAATTAGCAACCTATGTTCTATTATGTTCTATCTAAACCAAGCATTTCATTATAGTCCCAAGCAAAACAATCTTTATATTTTTGTAACAAATGGATCAGTTTTTCGCGTACTTGGGCCTATAGTTCCTTGTTGATATAGGTGATACGTCTATCGTCCGCACTTCCCAGGTTTACCTCATCCAACACATCATGTATCCTTGTGATGCTCATCTTATGCCGCCCATTCAGAGCGTATTCTCCATCTTCCATTTGTTGTTCGGTCTGGTGACTCCCTTCCATCAAACAATCTACCTCGCATGCCTCTCTTATTCTGTCTTCTATCTGGTGTGCTAAAAATTTATTCCTTAAGGCTGAAATAGCAGCCTGAGCTTCAACTTCATCTTCTCATTTCACTACATAGGCCATTAAGTTGGCCTTGGTGGCCGCGAGTGCAGCTTGTTCTTTACTCTGTTTGATCTTCATTTGAATTAATGTGCATTGGCTATCCAAATACCATTGTGGTTGGCCTTGTTTACGCGAACAAATCATTTAACAGACTTGCGGGGTATGGCTCGTCATTTTGAGCCACGATGGCCGAACTTTCTCCTTCATTCAGAACCCTGGTCAGCCCGTAATTTCCCTCGTACATGAAGTATTCGGCTGAATTTGTTTCTGCAGTGAAAGGTCTGTTATCAGCATGTACTATTTCCACTTCATCTCTTTGGTTCCAGAAAACTAGGCATTGATGAAGGGATGAAGGAATGCATCGGCTACCGTGGATCCAATCATGTCCTAAGAGCATGTTATATGTGGTTGGTCCATCTATAACGAAGAACACTACTGTCTTCATAGTGCTCCCTACTTACAAATCTAACGGCACGACCCAATTGGCCGTCGTCGCCCCTCTATTGAAACTTGTGAGCACCACCTCTGTAGGGATGAGATCGCCTTCTAACTTCGCTAAACGTCCTAACATCCTAAACAGGATTTCATTGATGGCCGCTCCATTGTTAATCAATACTTTGGTGATGGGTATCACGTTGGCCTTTGCTTTTACATACAATGGCCGCAGATGTTTCGTCATTTGTGGTGGTTGTTTTGGGAATATCACTTTCCCTAATAGGCCTACCTCCATTGTTTGTTCGTTCCCGACATTGGCCCGAGGTAGTTCTCATTCCATGTCCCATTCTAGAAGGTGGTAATGTGACCGGCGTATTGTGAGAGACATTATTGACGACCAGTCTTCGCTTTTCTGCCCTAGTAACGGCCCGTTTTATTTTAGGCGTTCCATATATGACCAGGTATAGGGATCGTCCCAAGTCTTCTCCTAGCGTTCCGACTGCAGGGTTTTCGGCCTCATACAATTCTTTGAGAAGCCGATTCTATGATATTCCCCTTCTTCGTGCTTCAGTTCTGATGTTTATTTCTTCTTCAATGTCAGTCATTTCCTCGTCCGAAGCCTCTCTATCTGTTATCGAGAGTGCGGGTAATTCCGTTTTATCACCATCATAGACATCTTCGTTATTTCCAGACACTTCACTGTTGTCCCCTTGAATTTTTCGGACAACAAGTAATGATTTGCCACAATCGGTGGCATACTGCCGAACTGAATGACAACATGAGGTTCTTCATCGTCTGTCTCATCCCGTTTTCATCTATCCAAATTGGTACGCTCATCACAATTCGTAGTTATCCCATCTCTGTCGTCACTCTCTTTACTATTCACATCTGGTTTCTCCCTATAGCCCGTGGTGACATTTATTTCACCTTGTTGGCGCATCATACGACCATAATTTCTCTGGTGTCATCTCAGTTGTGTCCTTGTCATTTCGTCCACATGAGGGTAGTTCCTTCCCAGATGTTGCTCTGAATATGGCCTCCGATATGAATGTCATACGTTGGGCCGATGAATTTTTGGCCTAAACGTCCTTACGTTTTGGATAAAGTTTGAATTCTAACCGTAGAACCATGGCGCGAAGGTCCTCGGTTGCCATGCTACTGGCTCTTTCTTTACTGGCCTTTGAAAGGTATCTTCCAACTCCCTCATCCATTCTATACTATTTTTGCACCGTGCACACAGATTTCGCCGATCCTTCCCTTCTTGGGGTGTTTTGATCCTTTCCAGATCGCTCGGATGATGACAGTCCTAATCTTCATCTAGGACCAACTTGAACTTTGGCAAGTTCATTTTGGTAAGGTCCGAGTTGATCATGTTTAATTCTATCGACTTTGGAAAAGGATTGTCGTCCACCGCCATCTTTTTTTCGAATGTTATTCGTCCAGATTCTATGGCATCCTGCAAAACATTCTGAAAAATAAGACAATTATTAGTTGAGTGGGACCATGCATTATGCCACTTACAATATTTTTTTCCACCGATTTGCTCGGCGTTTGGCAATGTGTGGCGATCACTCAAACTAATTTGCTTGTCTTTATATAATTCATCGAATATGGCATCGACTTTCGTGATATCGAAAGAGAATTTCCTACTCTTTTTATCATTTTTTTCTTTGGCTTGGGGTTCAGTCCACACCTTGCAAACGTACGGCTTCCCTTTAACCAATTCGGCCAAGCATAATTCGGTCAATTCGATGTCCATTTCACCTATTTCATAATTGATGTTCCTGTAATAAGTTCTTTTGCTGGCATTTTTCATTTTTTCCTCCTCTCTTAACAACTGTTCATAACGCACCACACTAGTGGTGAGTTGGGGGAGATCCCAAAATTCACGATCTTGAAATTTCTTTTTCAGATCAAAATTTAGACAGCTTTGGGCGATTCTCACAAATTCTTTTTCTGGAAAAGGCACGTAACATCGGCCTGGAGCCACTTTGAACCTTTGTAAGAACGTCTCGGCCCATTCTCCAGGCAACTGTCTCAAGTTTGCCAAATCGGCCAAGGCCACTTCAGATTCGGCCTTGTAGAATTGTGCATGGAACAGTTGTTCCATTTGTTGCCAATTTTCCACCGAGTTGGGCGGCATGCTGACATACCAGGAGAAAGCTACTCATGACAGTGAGCCGTGAAATAACCTCAACTTATGGAAATCATTTTTTTCTCCATACTGCAGGGTAAATTGCCAAATGTGTTCCATAGTAGAAACTTCCCCAGACCCTATAAATAGGGAAAAGTCTGGTACTTTGTAATTCCTAGGCCATAGATATGCTACATCGATCCAATCTGGATATGGCTTTCGATATCTTGGGCGAACTGGCCTTATCCCTAGACCGAATTGATTATGAAGAATCTCGGTCATATATTCTCTCAACATATCATTGCCATTGAATGTCATTGCTATGGGGGTGGTTGCGGTCCTCTCACGAGTGGGACAGAGTCATGACTGTGCCCCTATGAAGCTTGGAGACCTTGGGGCAACACTACTTCATGTTGTGCCATATTTGGCCTTTGGTGTAGGTTTGGCCCCAGATATAGGTCATTGCCCCCAGGACTTATTCCACCTGGACGTCGTAGGGACAGTGACCCCTTGCGGAGGAATATTGTTCGGACCAGCCTCCTGACTGCTTGGTGCAGGAGAAGGTGTAGTCCATGGTAGGATTGTCCCCCGTTTACACATTTGGCCATTAACTCGTTTAATGAGCTTAAGTGTTTGGCCATATTTTCATAATGCAAGTTACTAGTCGAGGTAAACTTATCTATGATATGAGCGTTCTGAAGCCTAACCTACTCGACAACATCCTGTGTGAACTCACCGAACAAGGCGCGAACCGCTTTAGGGCTGAACTCTCGCATAGGTTCATATCGACTAGCATATGCTAGACCCTCGAAATGGCCTACTATGACTGGAACGTGGGCTGGTTGGTTTGCTCCAGTCATCTTTCTTCCGTACTTGAGCCAGTTTGAGTGTTTCTTTTTGGAGGCATTTCCACTTTTTACACCAAGTCTCCCACTGTTGTCGCCAAAAACTGTTTGCATATTTTTTTGTCAAAAGAACGTGTAAGGTTTAGACCTCTTGAGATACAGTCCCAGCAAGGGGTGTTTGATTAAGTGAATAAGCTTCCAAAGGGAACAAGCACACAAATTACAGTCCTAAAATTACAAAGCTACGAAATTAAAATAAAATGCTCGTTTTGAGTCTTCATTTTTCAGGCTTTTTCTCTTCACATGAGTGGACCTTTTATAGTGAAATTTGTAAAATACTAGGACGGTTTCAGTCCGTAAATTCTCTGCAACCGCTGGATCACGTCTTCAACCGTTAAATTATGTGCCATAACTGTTTGATCATATGGGGAACTGCCAGATTGTGAGCAATGAAATACCAAGTCGTGGGTGATATTGTCTCAACCGTTTAAATCGTGAGATCAACCGTAGCATGTGTTCAGTCGTCCTGACTCTCTGAGTCGTCCTAGTTGTTGTGTCATCGGGCGACCTTCCTGACTGCTCTTCTCGTCGCCGTCCTAATTTCGAATCTTCCTGTGGAGTGATAAATGTTCGTCCTGCTTGCTTTTGTCCTTTACTGACTCTTTCATTCTAGGGTGACTTTCTTTTGTCAACATATATATATATATATATATAATATGATTTAAGTATCCATTGATCGAGCATGACTCAAAAATATATTAAGTTGTGGTTCATAAATCTTACATTTACTAAGTATGATATTAGTTGTTATTTTATAAGTGTATGAGCTCTCTCTCGTATAAATTGATTTTTAAGGATGAGTTATAATCATGAGTTTGTAACATATTCCCACTAATTAACATTAGAGAGATTTATCATCTGGATCGGGAGAGATAAATCATCTAGATATATTAGGACTAGCGATGGAGTAAAATTTAAATGCTATATGCTTATAGTAATAAAATATTTAAGAATGAATCTAATTTTGAAACAAAAATTTATGTCGAGCTTTGAGTAGAAAATAAAAAAAATCTTATATGGCGTTTTAGGAAGAAAATACTGAACTTTTATATATACTAGCGTGGGATAAGTAAAATTTATATATTATTTTCTTATAATAATAAAAGATTTAAGGATGAATTTAATTATGAATAATATTTGCATTATTTAAAATAAAGGAAAAATCAAATGTGACGCTTTAAGAAGAAAAGAGAAAAATCTGATGTGGCATTTTATGAAGGAAAATATTGAATTTTTATATACACTAGCATAGGGTCTACTCTTTACACGGGTTAAGTAAATTTTAAATATTATTTTCTTATAATATTAGAGATATTTATCATCAATCATACGGTCTACTAGATATATAAATAAATATCTATATTAATATACAAAAACTGAAAAATCATCTATTATTTTAAGCTATCCATGTCATTTCCCTTATATATAAGGATGTCCACTTAAGCATATGTGTCATTTCACCTTCATTTATTGTCATTAACTAGTTACTATATTTTTATTATCTAATGACCACTAATCATAATATTGTATTTGAGTATTTCACCAACACCCTGATTTAAATGATCACATTATCACTCAAGAATTTAAAAAACACTACATAATATTTGATTAATTCGAAAAATTGTTACATGTGAAAATGTGAAAAAAGTATTATTGATGATTAAGAAAATAATTTATTATTGATGATCAACTTTCGACAGTTTAATTTTTCCCATTCTTCATTTTTAAAGTTTATTATTGAAAGTGAATCAGGAGCTATACTAAGTTAACTATTAAAATATTTATAATCTAACTAAATCCATACTTGCACTGAGATTTTGTTCTTCATCAATAAAAAAATATCAAATGAAATAAGATAAATGACACATTTGTTAATTTAAGAAAATATTAAGGGATTTACATTACTTGGACGGTCATAATTAAATTTTTAATTTTTTTTTTGTACTTGCTATATTTATTCATAATATCATGAACAACGCATCACGTGAGTCATTAGCTATTATTTATAGTACCTAAAAATATCTCAAACATTATTAAAAAATCCACTTCATGTATCACCCACTAAAAAGATATATATCTCGTCTTATGCATTTTGTATAAAAGGAAATTATTGTATTATTTGATATAGAATTTGGTAAGCTTATAAGTTACATTATAAAAAGTTATCAATTTTATGTTAGAAAGAGTACATAGAGTGCAAGTAGTATTATATTGTTTTGAAATTTGCTATTTCACATATAATAATATAAAAATTTGGCATTGAGAGAGTATTTCAAAAGTAAAACTAATATGGTTATATATGAAAAGCACATGAAATGAATTTGAATTGTAAAATAACCACGTGGGTTTTTGTCCTCTTGCAACGGTGTTGCACTGGCAATTTAGTAAACAAAAGTTATCAACTTTTTTCATAGGAAAAGTTCATGCGGACACCATATATGACATTTTGATAATTCAAATTACTTGAAAAACGTGAGATAGCGATATCCATCATTATTTCGTGCCGTGTTTCTTATTCTTTACGAAAACTAATCAATAATGGCAACCCAAGAGCAGGTGGAATAGTCAACGCAAAATTTTCTATACCATTAATATTTTAAAAATCTAATTGGTAATTGAATTGTTGATTTAAAATAGGGACATTGGCTATAATAACTAAAAATTTAGGGGTCGTTGAGAAATTGACCAAGTCAAAAATTGCAAAACTAACAAGGAAGGGGCCGATCAAACATCTTTTGTGATTAAAAAAATAAAAACGAAAAAAAGTAACAATTGGTTGCAAGTTCAGGCGCAACCAGTTTCGGTGATAAAACCTCATGTATCTCCCTATTCAATAAATTCCTTTTACACATTCTCCATTATCATTTTTGAACCCTTTTGAAAATTCCTTAAAAAAAATTCTCTCAATCCTTTCAAATTTTAATTCATATTTTTTTTAGATGACGAAGATACAATTATCATTTTCACATATAGTAATCAGGTGAATTCTCAGAACGACGACAATTAGTATGTGGGAGGAACTTCATTTGTTCAGCTTCTTTCTAGATACACGACTTTTGAACAGTTAGTAGAGTTGTTGTATAATAGAATGAATAGAAGTTGTGATCAATTCATTCTTGATATAATAAGTGTTATATATGGGCACATAATAGGACGTTCAATTGTTACATTTGGCAGTCAAACGGATTGAAAATGGTTATTGGGTTTTAGAGAAGCTGTCATCCAGCTCGGTAATATGGTGTAGGACACGGAAGTGGGCGGCGCTGTCCTGGGTTCGCGGCCTGATCGGGAGTACGGAGTAGCCCGTGGGGGACTAAACCGGAGAAATAAAATAGAGTCACCACCCAGTGTCAACTGGGAAATGATTTAAGGTCGCATTCACCCCTCGCAAAGGAAGACCTTAAACCGTTGGGTTCAGAATGGTCCCTTACTTATGCCAATTGTAATGAAAAGATTAATGCAATAGTATAACCAAGTCTCATACAACACATACAAGATAATTTAAGCAACACACAAGTTTGCACACCCATAATCGTAAATAAGAAATAAAGGAGAAACGCATAATTCATAAACATATTGAACAATAAAGTGCAATAGTGTAATTAATGAAAACTACAAAAGTATTAATAATAAAAGCGGGTAATTAGGTGCATAATGCAAAGGAAATGACCAAAGAAGCAAACATGCATGAAATGTGATGAAAAGAAATATGTTCACTGTATGTGCGTTCGTGTAGCGTTTGGAAACGCGTTCGAACAGTAAACAAAATGTTCGCGTTCGTATAGAGTTCAGAACACGTTCGAACGGGATGAGACTTGATGCATGGTAAAGAAAAATGCATGCGCGTTCGAGTAGCGTTCTGAAACGCCTTTGGATGGAAATGAGACAGAATGTTCACGTTCGTATAGCGTTCGGAAACGCGTTCGAACAAGATAAGACCTGATACATGATAAAATAAACCGCATGCGCGTTCGAGTAGCATTCGTAAACGCGTTCGAACGGACTGAGGCAGAATGCATACGTTCGTGTAGCGTTCGGAAACGCGTTCGAACGAGATTACCAAAATGGTATCAGAAACGACGCAAACCCATACATGAATGAACAAATACATAATATAGGACCTCGTATGCCCGATTGAACATATTTCACATTCAATCGAGTGCACTTCGTCCGGCGCGGCAAAACATCATTGTAAAGGTAGCCTTTAGGCATTTTCCTCGAATAGAGGACCTTTAATCCACCCTAGTTAGCCCATGCGCATTAGATTAACAATACCTAAAGAAAGAAACAACACATAGAAAATAAATAGCGGAACAACAAACACAAAATTAAATACCAAAATGAAACATTTTTGAACCGTTACTTGATGAGAGGTGGTTCATTTTTGAACCGTTACTTGATGAGAGAGGGCTCATTTATGAACCGTTACTGACTTGATCGTATTTGCCATTTTTTTTCCTTTTTTCTTTAAAAACATGCGAACACAAAACAAAAATTTGCATGTATGTGACATGTATGCATGGATGTATTTCCTATTCCGATGGGTTATGCCTTCCTTGTATTCTTTGGTGCCTTTTGCATGTAAAAGTCTTTGGTCGCCCCCTGGGCCTGCTTATAGTCTCCTTCTGCCAATTCTACTCTAGTGATTGCTTAGCTTTCTTTGGTCCCATTGCTCAAGTTCCCGTTATATCCCTGATTTTCGAGGTGGTAGACTAATCGCCCCCAGACTTGATTTAGCTTTTGGCTCTCTGCTGTTTGCACTAGGTCAAGGTGGATCATGTGATGTGACGTTCCATATCAACATATTATATTGCCTTTTACGAAATAGTCCCAATAGTTGTACATATTATCGCCCTCAAAGGATGCCCAGTGTCGAAACCGAAGAACCTTCAAAGTACTCGATGTACCACAAATCCGACTGTTTGAATAAATGATCTGAACCAGACTCAAAGTGTGTGTGTGCAAAGGTTCTTTTACAGCTTGATCGTTAGGTAAGCCAACTCGATGATTTTGTTTTAAAGGATGGGGATCAATGGGTCAAACCAACCTATATGTCTTGATCATGCTCTGTAATTACTTCTCCGTACTCAATGTGATATGATTTTCTTTTTATTTTCTTTCGTCTCTTTTTTCGCATTCCTCTTTTTTTCTTTTTTTACCACACACCTACCCTTTAAGGTAGTATTTCTCCTCATGGTGGTCCTAATACTCGCCCATGGGTAGCTTCACGCATATCGGTTATAGGTGGTTTATATTTTATTCTTTAGAGACTTTTATTTGGTTTCCAACCATACCACATATCGTAACACAAGTAAGTCAGGATGGACATCTAAGCGAACTGTCATTCATCAATCTTCACTCTCTTAAACTAGTCACATTGCCGATTACTCAGGCTTTCACTGCTAAGATCCTATAATTAAGTGCTCTTGAGTCTAGTCGAGATCAACCACTCAAAATATCGAATGAGAGCACATCTCGCACTTATTGTTTCTAAGGTTTCATCCTAAAGCAAACAATTTCATCATCGGACTCATGCTTAACTATTGAGGAAAAGACTCGAACAAGTAGGTAAAATCAATGTCTTTATTATTAATAAATGCAGGACTAAAATTGAATCAGATCAGGAAAGTAAGCATCTCCGAAATTTGCAGCCTCGCCTTCTTCCATATTCTTGCTTTCTTCAAACATCATATTCTCCAACTGCTGTAGTTTTTTTTTCCCATTTACTTCCCCCTTTTGCAACCTCCTCCTTGTCACTGTTCGAGAAGTTTTCCCAGAAATCCCCCTTCTGCTCTATCTCATCTTTACTACTGTTGCCCCGTATCCCGATGTGGGAAATTTGGTGGTTATGAGTTTGGAGGACAAGGCTGTCAGGTAGGCCGGAGTTGATCATGTGGATGGGTGGAGGGTTTCTGTGTGTGTTGGGTTGTTCTTTCTCTGGGTCGGGTATTTTATGGGCATCAATGAGGTCTTGGATTTCATGCCTAAGGCGGGTTCATTTTTCAGTTTCATGGCCTTTTTGCTGGTGGAGGTAACAATATAGGTTTAGGTCAAGGTAGCGTGGCACATAGTTTAGAAGTGGTTTAGGTTCTAAGGGATTTAGGAGTCCTTGCCTTTTCAGCTCTTCAAACACCTCTGACAAAGGTCTACCAAAATTGGAGAATCACATGTTTCTGATAGGGGCGACCGTAGAAGGAGTGGGTTTGGTCCCTAAATGTCCCTCAATGGTCTTTCTATTCTAGTTGCAGAACTTTCTATTATTGGCTATATGGGGTACGGTCAAACTGGCCACAGCATTGGTCAAAACTTGTAGTTGCTCGGTAATTTTGGTTACTTTGGTCTCCAATTGATCCAGGCGGGAAACCTCATTATCTGACTCGCTCATGTTTTCTAATTGTTTTTGACAAGTCTTCCTTATTTTCTAACCCAACGGATATCTATGATGGCTGTCAAAATTATGAGTTAGCATGGTACGTGTATGCGTGCGATGCATGGAATATATAAAACGCGTGAGGTAATCAAACAGAATATATCCTTCCAACCTTATTCCACCCACACTCGTGGTATGTCCATTTATATCATAGGTATGGTTTATTTTATGCACCAATATGGGGTACACAAAATCGTTCTCTCCTATGCTACGGGGTGAACCTTGGCTACCTCGGTCCCTTTCTATTGGTAAAAGACAAAGACCGCCATTTTCCACATGGACTAAGCCGATTATGGGACCATGCCATTGTCTAGAAACGACGAATTGACCTTTCAGAAATCGTGGTCGTGGGGATGAACTTAGAAGCGTTCAAAAGTATACAAATATGTTGTAACAATGCGTACCCTTTCTGGATGAAAGCCAGTGCGGATATCAAACTCATGCTTCTAGTATATTTGGATCATGTTTGGATTTTCTAAGCCCATCAAGGTTTTCATACAAGTTTGCCCATTATCATTTCAAAGTATTCAATCATATTATTGCGAGGTGTAAACTTGTCCTAGTTGAAAAAATGGCCCAACAGGTTTACATTTTTGCAATAACGTGGCTAAACAACTTCAAATGATAGGGGCCCAAACACAAAGTGGCCCATCAGCATTTTAGAAGCTTTTGGCCCAATTGTCATAAGACACAAACTCGTCCCAGTTTAAATGGCCCAACAAGTTCACATCTCATGACAAGAAGTCCAACTGAATCCAAATGATAATGGTCCCAAACACAAGAAAAAAGGGTGGCTTCTATAGGTCATACGACTATGGTTCACATGCGGGTTTATAGGGGTATAGACAAATGCTCTCGCCGGCGAAGGGTTACCCACATCTAGGTCTCCCCACTCAAGGGTTCGAGCGACTGAGTGAGCGCACCTTTTTTATACGCTAAGGTACTTGCCAACGAGTGATGTTACATGACTGACTGTCAAATGGATTTCTTATTGAAGGTTCCCCAGATGGAGGGTGGGGCGAACTCTCTTAAATACCCTAGCCTCTTAGGCTCTTATCGTCTTGGTGACAGAAGTAAATAATAGGTCCTCCAAATTAGTCCATCATGGTAAGCTTCGAGTAAATGATTATCTAGGTGCCTTCACAGCTTTTCCTTTCAGTTATAGAAAGGTAGTGAGTGAAGGAAGACACCAAATCATTACCTAGCTCTAATAATGCCTTTGATTAAACCCTTTGGTCCTAATCCACTTATAGACATGGTTAAATAAAGCAAAAATCACAAATATTACAAGATATTATTTCAGGGCCGATTCTCTATCCCCAGTGGAGTCGCTAGACTGTAGGACACAGAAGTGGACGACGCTGTCCCGGGCTCACGACCCGGTCGGGAGTACGGAGTAGCCCGCGTGGGACTAAACCGAAGAAATAAAATGGAGTCGCCAACCACTGTGAACTGGGAAATAATTTAAGGCCGCACTCACCACTCGCAAGGGAAGACCTTAAACCGTTGGGTACGGAATGGTCCCTTACTTAAGCCAATTGTAATGAAATGATTAATGCAATAGTATAACAAAGTCTCATACAACACATACAAGATAATTTAAGCAACACACAAGTTTGCACACCCATAATCGTAAATAAGAAATAAAGGCAAAACACATAATTCATAAACATATTGAACAATAAAGTGCAATAGTGTAATTAATGACAACTACAAAAGCATTAATAATAAAAGCGGGTAATTAGGTGTATAATGTAAAGGAAATAACTAAAGAAGCAAACATGCATGAAATGTGATGAAAAGAAATCTGTTCATTGTATGTGCGTTCGTGTAGCATTTGAAAACGCGTTCGAACGGTAAACAAAAAATTCGCATTCGTATAGCGTTCGGAAATACGTTCAAATGGGATGAGACCTGATGCATGGTAAAGCAAAATGCATGCGCATTCGAGTAGCGTTCTGAAACGCCTTCGGACGGAAATGAGACAGAATGTTCGCATTCGTATAGCGTTCGGAAATGCGTTCGAACATGATAAGACCTGATACATGATAAAACAAAATGCATGCGCGTTCGAGTAGCGTTCTTAAACGCGTTCGAACGGACTGAGGCATAATGCATACGTTCCTATAGCGTTCGGAAATTGGTTCGAATGAGATTACCAAAATGGTATCTGAAACGACGCAAACCCACGTGAATGAACAAATACATAATATAGTACCTCGTATGCCCGATTGAACACATTTCACAGTCAATCGAGTGCACTTCGTCCGACGCGGCAAAACATCATGGTAAAGGTAGCCTTTAGGCATTTCCCTCAAATAGAGGACCTTTAATCCACCCTAGTTAGCTCATGCTCATTATATTAACAATATATAAAGAAAGAAACAACACATAGAAAATAAATAGCGGAACAACACGAAATTAATTACCAAAATGAAACATGTGCTTGAAAGTTCCTCAAGCGGTACGTGGAGTTATATCCCAAGTACAGACCGCACTACCGTCCATTCGGATTCGGCTACGGAATTTACGTCAGGGTTTCCATCCGATATACCGCAAGGGATAACACTCAACCATCAACCCAACACAAATGAAACCATCCATAAAACACAACGATGCATGAGAACTATTGACGAAGAATAACTGAAAAGATAAATAATAAAAAGGGGCCCTCAAGTCTTACCTTTTAAGATGATTCTTGGAAGTGCGTTACGTCGTCGCCGGAAGGGTTAATGCTCCGTTATTTTTCTGGTTTGCTGCTGTTTTGGACTGCCGTTTCCGTTGTTTTCTTCGTTGTTTTTCTACTATTTTTCCTTGCTGTTTTGCTCGCTGTTTCGATCGTCATTTTTTTGGACTGGTTTGGTGTAGTTTGTTGGCTGGTTATTTTGGTGTTCGGTTAGGGGCTAATTTGGCTTTTGTTTCGGCTTGTTGCTGCGAAGAAACATGCAATGGACGTGTGGGCAGTGGCTGTTGAAGAGTGAAAATGGGAGAATTAGGGTTTATTGCTTACGGTTCAGGGTCTACCTTTATTTGTTTGTGAAGGGGTTGTGCTGGTTTGTGTCTTTGTCGAGTGGGTTATGTATTTTTTTATTTTGTCGGTTTGTGTGTGTTGAATTCGTGTGGCTGTGTGTGAGTGTAACTGCCGAGTGCATATGTTGAAGGGTTGCTGAGGAGGGTCTCTTTAGTGGGTTGTCGAGAGGTTGAGAGAAAGAGAGATAGAGGGAAGTCTTGAAGAGAGTATATTTTTGTTTTGGTTTTGAGAGATAAGAGAGGGTGAGGGGAGGCCGAGAGAGCTTGTGAGTGGGTTTATTTTGTTGTTTTGTTTTTTTGTTAAGTCGTGAACTGTGTTTGTGAGAGAGAGGAGGGAGAGAGAGAAGTGAGTTTGTGTAGGCTAGGGTTTATTCTCTTCTTGTTTGGTGAAGATGTGAGATGGGAGAGAGGGAACCGAGAGTGGATGAGAGATTGAGAGATGAGTGAGAGAGGGAGCCAAGTCTTATTTCATGAGAGATGAGGGAGTTGTTGTGGCTGTTATTTGTTGTTTCTTGAATCGGTGAAGGAGGGTTCAGTTTTGGTGTGAAGCCGAGAGGGTTGGTCCAAGAGTCATGAGAGCTGATCTAGGGTTAGGTTATTTGTGTGCGTTGCCGTTACTGGGGGCCTTCGTAGGGTTTATTTTTTTTAGTTTTTTAAGAGAGGGACGTGTTTGGAACTAGAGAGGCGAGAGGATTAGGAAGCTCGGTCAATCAGAGGGGCTTAGGTATATGGTTTTGTTTGTTTCTTTATTCGGTCAGTGGAGGATGGTTCATCCGGTCAGTGTTTGCCTTTGTTTGTTCGGCTGGTTGAGAAAGAGATGAGAGAATGGCATGCCGAGGGATGTGAGAGGGAGAGAGCGTCCAGGGTTTTATTATTTTTTTATGACTGAGTGTCGTGTATGTCTGTAAAGTAAGAGGGGAGAGGACCTGAAGGTTAGGTTTTGTCATGTTTTTATAGTTGTGAATTAGGGTTAGGGTTATGCATGGAATTTTGAAATAAGGAAACAAGATCATGTATTAAAGATGATATATTTAATTAAATCATTTAGGGAAATAAATCTGTGTAATTTTGGTGGGGGAATTTCTTTAATTTGGTAGGTGATTTATTTAAATTAGGAAGGGATTTATTTAATTTAGGAATGGGATTTGTTTTGATTTTAATTGGATTTAATTTAATTTAATTTAATTTAATTTGATTTAATTTGTGACGTGTGTTTTAAATGTTTTAATTATTCTTGGATTGGGCTTGGGCAAAATTGGCTTTGGATGGGTGCAGGGGTTTTGGGCCGAGGCTTAATATTTTAAAACAGAGATTAATCGGGCGAACCCAATGCCAATTAGCGAGTTAAATTTGTTGATGTATTTATTTTTTTAATTTTTTCCTTCCGACGTCTGTTTCCCGCGACTTCCGCAACTTATCGGGTAGTGCCTCCATATAAGGCTCATCATTGGGCTTTTATACAAAAATGCAAGTGTCTACATATGGTTGAGTTGTATTTGATTTGGACTTCGATGTTGGATAATTATGACCCATATCATCACTATTTGTAAAATACATGGTGTTCTTTGTACAAATTAACTGTATGACAAAGGAAATTACTCATTTATCATTTTTATAATTGGATTACTTGGATATATAAATGATAAAAGTCTATATGATTAGTACCAGATTAATAAGATATGAGACAATATTAATCCACGAAAGGTTTAATCATTAAAGATCTCTAGTCGTAGTATTATCGAGACCGGACATCGATAATGCGGAATAGGCTAGTATTACAATTGTGCGCGTTATGGAAGCTTAACGACATAGTTCTCATATATTTAAGTATTGGATACTTATGCAAGTGTGATAGGAGGTTCTGTTAGCCGTTAGACCGGGAACAGCTTCGCTATGGATAGACCCATCGGAGTCCAATTGGTATTATGACTATGTGTCTATGGGAATCCGAATCAGGGTAGGTGTATGTGGTCTTAACTTGAGACTTGCATCGCTAATACTTGCGACAATCAGTATATTTTGGTTTTGGTCGTCCGGAGCTTTAACAGGTTTTGTGTACGCCTCTTCTGGGTATACTGAGAATCGTAGTGTATTGGGTGTGATGTCAAGATGGAAGTATCACTTCAGTCATATGGAGATGATGATCACGCATGGATACAAAACTAGTACTTTTAAATGTTATAGCCATCGGGATAATATGACTAGGTCATGATTATCCGATTATAGAGACTAGTTGCTAATGATCCGATATATGCTTCATACGGGGCAGACACAATTCCAGCCCTAGGCCTAGCATGTGACATCAGATACCGGATCGCAATAGGCAATATATTGTATAATACGCCTGATACAGATTATATATATTCCATGGTGAATATATTTCTCGAGAATTGGGTAGGCATGGTGTTGCTAGAAGCCAACCATGTATTGTAAATCGGTAAGAACGTGGTATGGGGTACGCACATGTTCGGATAGTCTGACGACTGGATTTACTGCCAACATATCCAGGGATCTCTTGGGTTGCATCCCAAAGATTCACCGATGACATTTGACTCGAACAAAATTAATCTGTGATTAATTATGAGAGAGAAAATTAATCTTGGATTAATCATGAGAGAGAAAATTAATCTGGGATTAATTACAGTAAGAATTAATCCGGGATTAATTATGAGACATAAAATTAATTTGGGATTAATTACGTCAAGAATTTATCTAGGATTAAATTCGTCTAAAAGAGAGAACGCGATTAATTTGAAAATAATCGGTAAAGTAAATTTAATAGTGAAATTGGATTTTACTATTTAATTTATTTATTTGGACTAAATAATATATCGGATATATTAATTGAAATTAGATTTCAATACGGAATTAAAATTGGATTTTAATTTAAGCAACTTTCGTAATGGGGAATTAGATTTCAATACGGAATTTAATAGTAGGTGACTTTCGTAAAAATTTTACTGGGTATTATTATTAATTAAATTAGATTTAATTACGTAGCGACGGAAAATTCGCTTTGAAAGATTTTGCAACAAAATCCTTTGTATTTTCCCTCATGAACCTCACGGCAAAAGAAGAAAAATGGGGAGAGTTTTGGCTTCTCAAATTCGGCCAAGAGAGAGAAGATGGAAGACTTGTGTAATTGTTTCAAAAACAATAAATAAAAAAGATATACCAAATGTTGTATATGCTTTACAAAAGTCAAAAGCCAAATTTTTGGCTCCAAAATCTCAATAAATGCTCACAACCACTTCTTTCATGAATAATGATTGCATGTCACTCACCAAAAGGTGATAAGACATCTATCACTAAAGTGACAAGTGATGTGACTCGCGATGTGATTTGTAGGCCCTGCTCGATTCGAAATGCGAGTGGGCCCGTAAACATTTTCGGGCTCGGTTTCGCTAATTTCGAATTAACGAACTTCCGTCGCAACGTAATTAAATAATTATGCCTAGCGAAATTACTATTCACATCCCTAACGAATTAATTCTAAATCAATTCATTTGCCCGAATTAAAATCTAATTTTAATTCCGCGTCGAAATCTAATTTCGATTAATATATCACATATATTAATTTAACGATTAATTCCAAATTAATCTTTCTCTCTCTTTAAATAGTACTTTATCCAAGATAAAGTCTCTCCGTAATTAATCCCAAATTAATTTAGCTCGAATCATACGTCATCGGTGTATTCTCGGGAAGCGACCCAAGAGATCTCTGGATATGTTGGTAGTAAATCTAGTCGTCGGACTATCCGAACACGTACGTACCAAGTACTACGTTTTTACCGATTTACGAGACAAGGTTGGCTTCTAGCAAAGCGCCATGCCTACCCAATTCTCCAGAAACATGCTTACAGGAATAAACGATCTACATCACGCGTAATATACGTAGTATTGCGTATATTGATCCAGTATCGGATGATCACATGCAAGGCCTGGGGCTGGTACAGTGTCTGCCCCGAACGAAGCATATATCGGATTACGAGCAATTAGTCTCTTTAATATCGAATAATCATGACCAAGTCATATTATTCCGACGGTTGCAACCATTTTAGAGAACCAGTTCTGTATCCATGTGCGATCATCAACTCCATATGACTGGAGTGATACTTCCGTCTTGACATCACACCCAACACACTACGATTCTCGATATACCCAGAAGAGGCGTACACAGAAACCGGTTAAAGCCCTGGACGACCAAAACCAAAGTATATTGATTGTCGTAAGTATTAGCGGTGCAAGTCTCAAGTAAAGACAAAATACACCTACCTTGACTTCAGACTTCCATAGACACATAGTCATACTACCAATGGAATTTCGAAGGGGTCTATCCAGAGCGAAGCTGTTTCCCTTAATATCGGTAAAACACAACCTCCTATTACACTTGCATTAGTATTGTAGGCACTGCATTTTTGCATATAAGCCCGATGATGAGTCTCGTATGGAGACAATACCTCTTTAGTTGTGAAAGCCGCGGGAAACGGACGTTGGAAGGGTAAAGTTGGAAATTAGCATTTTTATCAGATTTAACTCGCTTGTTTCGCTTCGGGTTCGCTTGTTGGACCTCTATTTTAAAACACAACAAACCCATTAAATCACATCTCACAAATTAAATAATTAAAACATTTAAAACACATCTCACAAATTAAATTGAATTAAAAATAATTAAAATTAAATTAAATAACTAAATTGAAATTAAATTAAATAACTAAATTGAAATTAAATTAAATAGCTAATTAAAATCCAATTAAACTAAAACCAATTTAATTCCTAATTTAATAAATCACTCACCTAATTAAACAAATCAATCACCAAAAATAAAGATATTATTGCCTAAAATATTCCAATCAAATACACATAATTTTAATTGATTTATTTCCTAAATTAAGCTATGCAAACTCTAATTGATTCCCCCCACTATATAAACACAACCAAAATTAAACCCTAAGGCTCCTCTCCCGAATTCAAAAAAAAACACGCACCAGACACAAAAGAAAACCCTAGATTTTTTATCTTCTCTCTCTTATCCATCGTCCTCTCTTCCTTCTCTCTCACTCAGCAGTGCCCAAAAAAAACCCACTCTCAGCCATTACAAGCCCCCACGTCTCTGGCCCTCCTCACACTCCATCTCTCTCAACCCTCTCTCTTCTCTCATCTTCTCATCACCTTCACAAGTCTTCAATAAGCAAGCAGCACCCTCAAAATCAGCCTCACCTTCATTCACTTATAAACTGCACACATAAACAATAAACAGTCCATGCATTAAAACCCGAACTCTCAGCCATGTGAACAATAAACAATCCATGCATTAAAACCAGCCATACACAGGGCCCTGGCTTCACGCTAAAACACAATCCCCTTCCGCATAAACCCTACGCCCAACAGATCAATGCAGCAAACCCTTCATAGCACAGCCACGTTCAGCACCCTACCGACAGCCACAAATTCACGCCTAACCCTTCACTCAGACTGACCGAACCACCCTTGAACCAAACTACCGACTACAAACAAACCTAGACTCAACCCTTAACTTCGTAGCAACACGTCTCTAAGCCTTCGCACACACAAAGCCCTACAGCCCACTAATCACTGCCACACACCCACGCCATCAACAAAACCAAACCACACTGCCACAAAGACACATGTACTCCACTCATACAAAACACACACTAGCACTCAACACACACACACGACATCTACGCCAAAACCCTCAATCACTGCACGCTGAAACATAGTCCTCTTCACTGCCACCCTTTCACGCCCACTGTCCAGCCCTGAACTGCCGCAAATAGCCTCCATCCGCTGCCCAGTTTTCACGCCTAATCTGACCCCAAAACTGCACCTGAAATACACCCCCAAAACAATCCCCAAACTACTCAAAACAGTCCTCATAACCTCACATAAAGACTCCCCAAAACAGTCCCCAAAACTACTCGAAACAGTACCCCGAAACCGCACAAAACAATCCATTAATACACCAAAACAGTGACCAAAAAACCGTGAGGAAACAGCAGCGAAACGGACCAAAAACAGCAGCCCGAACAGCAAAACAGCGAGGAAAGACGTTGAGTAGACAAATTGGAAAAGCATCGGATCAATCACCCTTCCAACGGACGTGTAACGCCCTTTATTAGACGACAAAAGAGGTTAGACCCGAGGGCACCATTTTTACTTATCTTCTTTATTTTTGTTTTATTTATTCTGATATATAATTGCATGAGAGTCGTTTGAGGCATGATGTGATTGTCGGATGAGTGGGATATGTGTTCCCTTTTGTGGTATATCGGATGGAAACCCGTACGTAAATTCCATAGCCGATTCCGAATGGACGGTAGTATGGTCTGCACTCGGGATACAATGCCACGTACCACTTAAGATACACGTACCTTGTCTCATCCAAATTTGTATTTGAGCATGTGATAGTTCCTAGGTTGTTTTATTTATTTCTTTAAGCATGATTTAGTTTAGTTTGTTATTTATTTGTTAAAGCATATTTAGGATTGTTCTTTATGCATGTTATTAGTTTATGATGTGTTTGGATAAAAATTTATACATGTTAATTTGATGGTTCAATATGCTCGTTGTGTTATATTGCATGGAGTTATTCGGATGAAAGCTGTTAGATCTAAGTACCCTGGAGCATGATTATTGAATAGACTCGGTTGATTAATGACACAAATTGTATCATCACAAGTGACATAAGTAAGAGACCATTCCGAACCCAACGGTTTGAGGTCTTCCCTTGCGAGGGGTGAGTGCGGCCTTAAATCTTTGTCCCGGTTCACACCGGGTGGCGACTCCATGTTATTTCGTACTTCCCAACTAGGCCGCGAGCCTAGAACAGCGTCGCCCAGGTTCTGTGTCCTACAGTCTGGCGACTCCACTGGGGATAAGAGAATTGGCCCCGAAATCATGTCTTGTGATGTGTATAATTTGTGCATTAGTTGACCGTTTCTATAGTGGGTTGAGGGAGTTCAATCAAAGGCATTGTCATAAACCCGCATGAGAACTATAGGTGTATATCCTAAAGAAGTTGCCCCTTTACGCTTTTGATAACCACATGCATATTAAATCTCATACATCGCACGCATCTCATGCATACATGCATTATATTAACCCTCTATGTCTTAAAAGCCATCATAGATATCCGTTGGGTTAGAGATAAAAGAAGAATTATCACAGAAGAGTTTAGCAAACATGGATAACGAGGGAAAGGAAATCGAGAAACAGAAAACCTTATGGCAAGGATAGAAAAGACCATTGGGGGGGCCTTCAAAAAAAAAAGAAAAAAAGAAAAAAGAGGAAAGAACAAAAAAGTGAAAAAAGAAAAAAAAAGAAAAAGAAAAAAAGAAAAAAGAGAGGAAAGAAAAAAAAAAGAAAAAAATTGTTTGTTTTTTAGTCCTTGATAGTTAAACATAAGTCCTATGATGAAACTGATTGCTTTAGGGTGAAGCCTTAGAAACGATAAACCTTTGACGTGCTTTTATCTGACAATTTGAGTAATTGATCTATGTTAGACTCGCAAGCACTTGATTATGGCTCTTAGCAGTGAAAACCTGAGTAGTTAGCAAAGTGACTAGTTGATGAAATTGTAGGTCGGTGAATGACCGTTTGCTTAGATGTCTATCTTGATTTGCTTATGTTATGATGTGTGGTATGGTTGAAAATAAAAGAAATGTCTCTAAAGAAAAAAAAATTAGAACCATCTATAACCGATAAGCGTGAAGCTACCCATGGGCGAGTATTAGAACCACCATGAGGAGAAATGCTACCTTAAAGGGTAGGTGTGTTAAAAAATAATAAGAGAAGAAAAAAAACAAAAAAAAAGACAAAAAAAAAAGACAAAAAGAAAAAAAAAGGAGAAAAAAATGAAAAGAAAAAATGAGAGACAAAGGAAAAGAAAGATAAAACCATACCACATTGAGCACGAAAAAGCAATTGCGGAATATAATTGAGGCATCTAGGTTGGTTTGACCATCGATCCCGATTTTTGAAACGAAATCATCGAGTTAGCTTACCTAAGGATTAAGCTGTGAAAGAACCTTTGCACACACACACTTTGAGTCTGGCATAGATCATTTGTTCAAAGAGTTGGATTTGAGTTGCGTTGAATGTTTTGAAGGTTCTCTGGTTTCAATACTGAGCATTCTTTGAGGGCAATAATATGTGTAACTATTGGGACTATTTCGTAGCATGTGATATAGTATGATATGGAAGGCCTCACCATGTGGTTCATCTTTACCAAGTACAAACAGCGGAGAGCAGAAAGGTAAACCAAGACTAGGGGCGACCAGTCTCCCATATCGTGAATCAGGGACATAACCAGATATTGAGTCATGAAACCAGAGAGAAGGCTGAGCAATCGCCTAAAGAACTGGTGGAAGACCTAACCCAACGGAATAGGAAATTCATTCATGCATGCATGCATACATGTAACATATTCTGCATTCTTTTTGTGTTTGTTTCGTTTTGTATTCACAGGTTTCAAAGAAGAAAAAGATAAAGCGGCAAAAACAAGCCAACCAGAATCAGCAACATATGAGTAGTAGTTTTGGGGATGAGTACCAGGGTTGAGACCTATATCAGTATCAGTTTTGGGGCGAGGCCCACGTCAGTATCAGTTTTGGGGCGAGGCCCACATCAGCATCATTCTGGGGGAGAGGCCCACATCAGTGTCTGTATGGGGGCTAGGCCCACATCAGTTTCAGTTTGGGGTCGAGGCCCATATCACTATTCGTTTGGGGATGAGTCACGGGGTGAGGCCCACATCAGTATCAATTTAGGGTGAGACCCACATCAGTTTGGGGCGAGGCCCACATCAGTATCAGTGTTGGGGCGAGGCCCACATCAGTATCAGTCTGGGGGCGAGGCCCACATCAAAATCAGTTTGGGGCGAGGCCCACATCAGTATCAACTCAGGGTCGAGGCCCACATTATCAGCAGCATCGGGAATGAATCCTAGGGTCGAGGCCCACATTATCAGCAGCATCGGGAATGAATCCTAGGGTCGAGGCCCACATTATCAGCAGCATCGGGAATGAATCCCAGGGTCGAGGCCCACATTGTCAGCAGCATCGGGAATGAATCCCAAGGTCGAGGCCCATATTGTCAGTAGTTTTGGGAATGAATCCCAGGGCCGAGGCCCACGTCAGCATCGGTATGGGGGCGAGGCCCATATTAGCATCAATATCAATCTTGCCGGGTATGACACTCAAGGGGTGAGTCCCACATCATTATCAGCATCAGTTTTGCCGGGTATGACACTCCTGGTATGGAGACATCAGATGAGTTTGCCAGGTACGGCACTCCAGGTATGGAGATATCAGATCAGTCAGGTACGACACTCCGAGTATGAAGACATCAGATCAGTTCTGCCAGATATAACATTATGGGGGCGAGGCCCACATAGCATCAGATCAGTTTCTACCGGGTATGGCATTCTGAGGGGAAGGCCCACATAGTATCAGATCAGTTTCTGCCGGGTATGGCATTCTGGGGGCAAGGCCCACATCACATCAGATTATTTCTGCCGGGAATGACACTCCGAGAATGGAGATATAGTCCGAGAATGGACAGCTCAAGAATGAGCACGCCGAGAATGGCACGCCGGGAATGGCACTCCGAGAATGGAGATATAGTCCGGGAATGGACAGGTCGAGAATACGCACGCCGAGAATGGCACTCTGAGAATGGAAGATCAGAATCAGCATCAGTTTGGTCGGGTATGACACTCTAAGGGAGAGGCCCACATCATCATCAATATCAGTTTTTCCGGGTATGACACTCCGGGTATGGAGACACATCATCATCAGTAGTTTTGGGGATGCGTCCAAGGGTCGAGGACCCACTACATCATCATTTTTAGGGCGAGGTCCTTATTATCAGCGGTATTGGGATGCATCCCAGGGTCGAGGTGCCCCCGTTGTCAGTTGTAGTTCCGGGTCGAGGTGCACAGGGTCGAGGTGCCCATTACATCATCAGTTCGAGGGCGAGGTCCCTATTTTCAGCGGTGTTGGGTCGAGGTGCCCAGGGTCGAGGTGCCCCCGTTGTCGATTGTAGTTCCGGATCGAGGTGCCCACTACATCATCAGTTCGAGGGCGAGGTCCCTATTGTCAACGGTGTTGGGTCGAGGTGCCCAGGGTCGAGGTGCCCCCGTTGTCGGTTGTAGTTCCGGGTCGATATACCCAGGGTCGAGGTGCCCACTACATCGTCAGTTCGAGGGCGAGGTCCCTATTGTCAGCGGTGTTGGGTCGAGGGGCCCAGGGTCGAGGTGCCCAGGGTCGAGGTGCCCCCGTTGTCAATTGTAGTTCTGGGTCGAGGTGCCCACTACATCATCATATTGAGGGCGAGGTCCCTATTGTCAGCGGTGTTGGGTCGAGGTGCCCAGGGTCGAGGTGCCCCCGTTGTCTGTTGTAGTTCCGGGATGTGTCCCAGGGTCGAGGTGCCCACTACATCATCAGTTCAAGGGCGAGGTCCCTATTGTCAGCGGTGTTGGGTCGAGGTGCCCAGGGTCGAGGTGCCCCCGTTGTTGGTTGTAGTTCCGGGTCGAGGTGCCCACTACATCATTATCAGTTCGAGTGCGAGGTCTCTATTGTCAACGGTGTTGGGTCGAGGTGCCCAGGGTTGAGGTGCCCCCGTTGTCGGTTGCAGTTCCGGGATGCTTCCCAGGGTCGAGGGTCCACTGCATCATCATCACAGTTCACATTCGGTGGTTCGGGAACAAAGCCCAGAGGTCGAGGCGCCTCGCCACCATATCTACTACATCATCAAATCGGTTCGAAAATGGACCACTCTCATATCAGTAATGGTTCGGAAATGAACTATCTCTCATCAGCAAGGGTTCGGAAATGGACCCATCTCATATCAGTCATGGTTCAGAAATGGACTATCTCTCATCAGCAACGGTTCAGAAATGGACTATCTCTCATCAGCAATGGTTCGGAAATGGACCACTCTCATATCAGCAACGGTTCGGAAATGGACCACTCTCATATCAGTCATGGTTCGGAAATGGACTATCTCTCATCAGCAACGGTTCGGAAATGGACCATTATCTCATCAGCTCGCCGAAAATGGCACTCCGAAAATGGAGCACGGTTTGGAAATGGACCATTATCTCATCAGCTCGCCGAAAATGGCACTCCGAAAAAGGAGCACGGTTCGGAAATGGACCATTATCTCATTAGCTCGCCGAAAATGGCACTCCGAAAATGGAGAACGGTTTGGAAATGGACCATTATCTCATCAGCTCGCCGAAATTGGCACTCCGAAAATGGAGCACGGTTCGAAAATGGACCATTATCTCATCAGCTCGCTGAAAATGGCACTCCAAAAATGGAGCACGGTTCGGAAATGGACCATTATCTCATCAGCTCGCCGAAATTGGCACTCCGAAAATGGAGCACGATTCGAAAATGGACCATTATCTCATCATTCGCCGAAAATGGCACTCCGAAAATGGAGCACGGTTCGAAAATGGACCATTATCTCATCATTCGCCGAAAATGGCACTCCGAAAATGGAGCACAGTTCGAAAATGGACAGTCATCACTTCAGCAACGCCTCGAAAATGGGGTTCAGCATGCCGAAAATGGCACAACCAGACCAACTCAACTCAACACAACACATCAGGCAAATCGGGTGACAGCTGGCGAGCCAGGTAAGTGAAAATGCATTGCACGTACTTTGATAGGATTGTCACTGTTACACATTACACAAGTCCCATCAAAGTGGGGGCGACTGTAGGCACTGCATTTTTGCATATAAGCCCGATGATGAGTCTCGTATGGAGACACTACCTCTTTAGTTGTGAAAGCCGCGGGAAACGGACGTTGGAAGGGTAAAGTTGGAAATTAGCATTTTTGTCAGATTTAACTCGCTTGTTTCGCTTCGGGTTCGCTTGTTGGACCTCTATTTTAAAACACACCAAACCCATTAAATCACATCTCACAAATTAAATAATTAAAACATTTAAAACACATCTCACAAATTAAATTGAATTAAAAATAATTAAAATTAAATTAAATAACTAAATTGAAATTAAATTAAATAACTAAATTGAAATTAAATTAAATAGCTAATTAAAATCCAATTAAACTAAAACCAATTTAATTCCTAATTTAATAAATCACTCACCTAATTAAACAAATCAATCACCAAAAATAAAGATATTATTGCCTAAAATATTCCAATCAAATACACATAATTTTAATTGATTTATTTCCTAAATTAAGCTATGCAAACTCTAATTGATTCCCCCCACTATATAAACACAACCAAAATTAAACCCTAAGGCTCCTCTCCCGAATTCAAAAAAAAAAAACGCACCAGACACAAAAGAAAACCCTAGATTTTTTATCTTCTCTCTCTTATCCATCGTCCTCTCTTCCTTCTCTCTCACTCAGCAGTGCCCAAAACAAAACCCACTCTCAGCCATTACAAGCCCCCACGTCTCTGGCCCTCCTCACACTCATCTCTCTCAACCCTCTCTCTTCTCTCATCTTCTCATCACCTTCACAAGTCTTCAATAAGCAAGCAGCACCCTCAAAATCAGCCTCACCTTCATTCACTTATAAACTGCACACATAAACAATAAACAGTCCATGCATTAAAACCAGCCATACACAAGGCCCTAGCTTCACGCTAAAACACAATCCCCTTCCGCATAAACCCTACGCCCAACAGATCAATGCAGCAACCCCTTCATAGCACAGCCACGTTCAGCACCCCACCGACAGCCACAAATTCACGCCTAACCATTCACTCAGACTGACCGAACCACCCTTGAACCAAACTGCCGACTACAAACAAACCTAGACTCAACCTTAACTTCGTAGAAACACGTCTCTAAGCCTTCACACACACAAAGCCCTACAGCCCACTAATCACTGCCACACACCCACGCCATCAACAAAAGCAAACCACACTGCCACAAAGACACCTGCACTCCACTCATACAAAACACACACTTGCACTCAACACACACACACGGCATCTACGCCAAAACCCTCCTTCACTGCACGCTGAAACGTAGTCCCCTTCACTGCCACCCTTTCACACCCACTGTCCAGCCCTGAACTGCCGCAAATAGCCTCCATCCACTACCCAGTTTTCACGCCTAATCTGACCCCAAAACTGCACCTGAAATACACCCCAAAAACAATCCCCAAACTGATCAAAACAGTCCTCATAACCTCACATAAAGACTCCCCAAAACAGTCCCCAAAACTACTCGAAACAGTACCCCGAAACCGCACAAAATAATCCATTAATACACCAAAACAGTGACCAGAAAACCGTGAGGAAACAGCAGCGAAACGGACCAAAAACAGCAGCCCGAACAGCAAAATAGCGAGGAAAGACGTTGAGTAGACAAATTGGAAAAGCATCGGATCAATCACCCTTCCAATGGACGTGTAACGCCCTTTATTAGACGACAAAAGAGGTTAGACCTGAGGGCACCCTTTTTACTTATCTTCTTTATTTTTGTTTTATTTATTCTGATATATAATTGCATGAGAGTCGTTTGAGGCATGATATGATTATCGGATGAGTGGGATATGTGTTCCCTTTTGTGGTATATCGGATGGAAACCCGGACGTAAATTCCATAGCCGATTCCGAATGGACGGTAGTATGGTCTGCACTCGGGATACAATGCCACGTACCACTTAAGATACACGTATCTTGTCTCATCCAAATTTGTATTTGAGCATGTGATAGTTCCTAGGTTGTTTTATTTATTTCTTTAAGCATGATTTAGTTTAGTTTGTTATTTATTTGTTAAAGCATATTTAGGATTGTTCTTTATGCATGTTATTAGTTTATGATGTGTTTGGATAAAAATTTATACATGTTAATTTGATGGTTCAATATGCTCGTTGTGTTATATTGCGTGGAGTTATTCGGATGAAAGCATATTAGATCTAAGTACCCTGGAGCATGATTATTGAATAGACTCGGTTGATTAATGACACAAATTGTATCATCACAAGTGACATAAGTAAGGGACCATTCCGAACCCAACGGTTTGAGGTCTTCCCTTGCGAGGGGTGAGTGCGGCCTTAAATCTTTGTCCCGGTTCACACCGGGTGGCGACTCCATGTTATTTCGTACTTCCCAACTAGGCCGCGAGCCTAGAACAGCGTCGCCCAGGTTCTGTGTCCTACAAGTATCCTATACCCAAACATATGAGAACTATGCCGTTGTGCCCTCACAACGCGCACAAGTGTAATACTAGTCTTTTACATATTTATCGATGTCCAATCTCGATAATACTCTGACTAGGGATATTTAATAATTTATCCTTCATGGACTGATACTGTCTCATATCATTCTCAATCCAGGAACAAATCATAAGGACCTCCTATCATTTATACATCTTGGTGATCTAATCACAAATGATAAGAGTGCAATCTCCTTTGTCACATAGTTAATTTGTACAACAACACCATGATCTGTACAAATAGTGACGTTATGGGTCATAATTGTCCAACAATCTCCCACTTGGCCTATAGCCAGTCACTCGAGTGTCTGACACCCGAACTATGTACGGTTGGCTCAAACTGTTGAGAAAAGGCTTTCGTCAGTGGATTTGCATGATTATCATCTGATGCGATTTATTCAATCATCACATCGCCACGATGTATGATCTGAACGAATCAGATGAATATCGAAGTATGTATCTGGATCGTTGATGAAACCATTAATTCTTTAGCCTGTGATGCGCCTAGCTAGCTGCTAACAGAACTATATCTAATCTAATTAGATTTGTTATCGACCCAAATGGCTTCTATTGCTGCCTCAGCTGCAACAATAACCCCGCATTTGTTGTTTATTCAGTAACAGTATCTTGCTTGGAAGATTTCCAGCTCACTGTTCCGTTATTCAAACTTTGTAGTACCGTTTGCGACTTATAGTCGTTTTATCGGTTCATGAAACTTGCAGTAGTGATCCCAGTCACTTCAAGTTCTCATTCTCCACAGATTAAGACAACATCCTTAGATCTCTAAGATACTAACGGATATTCTTAACATCAATCCAGTGACTATCACATGGATTGGCCTGATTGTGAATCCGTATGCTCAAAGCGTATGAGACACCAGGTCGCGTACATTTTTTCAATGTACGGGTTTCTCAGAGAGTTTTAACAACTTTAAATCTTTCCCAGAAGATCTTTATTCCTTGAATAAATGTTGGTTCTCCCAAGAATTCTACGGATAATTTTCTCGAAAGCTAAGCTTTCACCGATTATATTATTGGAATATCATTTCCAAGAAATGACATATTATCATTATTTTAGGACAGCCACTGTCAGAGCGCTCTCACTAACCCTCTTATATACACAAGAATCATTTTCGTTTTGAATTAAATCATAAACTATTATGATTACATCAAAACGATAATTCTAAGAACCTATGTTTGTTTTAATCCAAACATGGATCGTATAACCTTCAAACCCTGTTTGCTTGTAATGGTACGACAAAACCGACATGATGTTGTAAATATCCCCCAAAAGGTTTTCTTTTCAGGAAATCGATTTTCCCATTAAGCTGACATATTTCATACATGAAACATGCAGCTTTAACAAACATTATCCAAATGGATTTACCATGGCAACAGGTAAAAGGTTTCGTCGTAATCAACATAATGTTGATAACGATACCTTTCCGCTACAAGCCTAGCTTAGTACGTCGGTATGTTGTCTTCCATATATGTCTTCCTTGAAGACTTATATAGTACCAATAAGCACAATGCCTTGTGGTACATCAACTAGTATCCAAACATAGTTGATATACATGGAATCCATTTCGGACTCATGGCACTTTGCCATAATTAGGGAGTCGATACCTTGTATCACTTCCTCATACGTAGTCAGTTGGTGTTCCTCAATAAGATAGACATCCTTATGAGGTGAGATCAGAAACCCATATCCCAGGTTGTTTTCTGACTCTCTCCGACATACGCGGTTCTTGTGTATTCGAAGATTATGGTATAGTTTCATCCTTGATGAACTATTTGTGCTCCATTAAGATTCTGTGCCTGGAATAGTATTACTCTGATTTTCATCGAGTCTTACTATCCTCCCACTTACCACTGCATATCGGTATTCCTCCTAGGAAAACCGCATGACGAGCAACAATTATATTGTTCTCTGGTGAGATGTATAAGTACAATACTTTGGTATCCCTATGATAACCTATAATTGGCACTCATCCAATTTGGGTTTTAGTTTGGTATCATTCAAACATATGCCTAGCATACCCAAATGTATAGGAATGAGAAACCCGGTTTCTTTCCCGTTCATATCTAATATGATATCTGTCAAACAGACTTTTATGGAACCTTATTCTAAATAAGTTCTTGCACTGTTTATGCTTATCTGTTGAAGGAAATGGTAGCTCAGAGCGACTCATGATTAACCTTATCATGTCTAACAAAATTCGGTTTATCCATTCTGACACACCGTCAAACTGACGTGTTCCGGGAGGAGTCCTCATTTGAAAGAATACTATACTCTTTCAAGTATATAAGAAACTTATTGCCTAAGTATTTTCCATTACGGTCTTACCGTGACGGTTTAATACTTTAGCCGATCTGTTTGTCTATTTCGTGTCGAAAAACTTTAAAAGTTTCCGATTTGTGTTCCTAAAGAAACACGTAACCATAACACGATGCCACATCCGTAAAGGTCACGAATTATTCATATCCACATCTAACCTAGCTAGACATGGGCCCACTTGCTTCACTATGAACTAGGGCTAACAGATCAGTTGCATTTATACTTTTACCAAGTAAATAGTGTTTTAGGCACTTTGCCTAATAAACTAGATTCGTAGACTTTATTTGATTAGGATCAAATCAGTCCTAGTACCCACTCTTCAAAAGGGTGGATATACGATTCTTGTTTAAGATTGTGTCCAAGACAACAATGCCACAATAAAGTTTCATCTGATCAAATCAGTTTGAGCTTTTGTTTGTCATGTTATACGTTTGAGATTTTATTTATATTCAAAATATAAATGTTGTTATTCACATCTAATGTGTTTATCTTAATATCATCTTTATATAATGAAACACTTTAGTGTTCTAGAATATAAAGGTTCACCCGCAGCGGGTTAAACACTGATATAGAGATAATGTATCTAGTCAAACTAGTTACATTATAACAGTTTCCTAATTTAAGTACATACCCGAAGGTAGTTCCTAAACTTAGGTATCTACGATTAAAACAGCGACTTTCGTCCCATTTCCATTTCGCAGATGAATCTTAAATGAAGTTAGTATTATGTTCAAAACAGATTCTGAACATCAGTATTTATTTATGTACCACACTAAGTATTTTAAAATCTAATTTTAATACTAGTAGTGAACATAATGTTGAAAAACATATTTAAAGTTGGAGCCTTGCACCGTCTTCAGTTCCTTCATTTATGCCTTGTCCAAACGGCAGTCACGCTTCCACGATCCCGTTTGCTACATTTAGGCAGACATTTTGGTATATGTCTTTTATCTTCCCAGAAGATTATAATGATATTGGTTTTGCCATTTTCAACACTCTAGAAGCTTTTGGCCAAACCTTGGCCTTCTAGAATATCGAAGTAAGGTGTGCATTGCACTACTTGCCTTATTGCAAATTTTGACTTTGTCTCATTGAGAATAGTCATTAATTCTCCAAGAATTATTATTGCAATTTAGTACTTCTAAAATCTAAAGATAGATTTATGAAGATCCTTCAATTTCATTATCATACTTTAAGAATCTAATTCTTAGTTCTGATTCAGAAATTAAGGAGTCTACTGCGACAAGCTTAATGGATTAAGCACTAAAGTTATCATCACATAAATCTTCCAAATATTATGTTATACTATTTGCTTAACTTCGGGCTTAGGCATAATATGTTATTTTATCAAATAAAGTAACTTATTATTTTTCAGGATCATCCTGAAATTTTATTCCCAATTTGAAAATTAAACTATTTAAATACATTTTCCCTATGATTATGTTTTAAATGTCAATCTTTCAATTCTTTTTTTATTCTAATAGTCCAACTATTTAATCAACGATTTCGGTACAATTTATTATAATGATTACTATAGTCCAACTATTTAATCAACTATAACTAATAGATTAAAATCAATAATATTGATTACTATAATCCAATTATAAAATCAACTATAAATGAATAGTTTGAATATAGTCCAACTATTTATTAAAAAACAACATTTAAATATTAGTCCAACAAAATTTATTTTATATGACGAATGATATTTGAATGAGCGCTGTAGGCATTGCATTTTTACATATCAGCCCAATGATGAGTCTCGTATGGAGACACTACCTCTTTAGTTGTGAAAGCCGCGGGAAATGGACGTTGGAAGGGTAAAGTTGGAAAATGGAATTTTTGTCAGATTTAACTCGCTTTTTTCGCTTCGGGTTCGCTTGTTAGACCTCTGTTTTAAAACACACCAAACCCATTAAAACACATCTCACAAATTAAATAATTAAAATATTTAAAACACATCTCACAAATTAATAATTAAACCAATTAAAATTAAACTTAAATTAAATTAATCACATTCACCAATTAAATTGAACTTGAAATTAAATTAAATTAAATTCCTAATTTAAATAAAACACATTCCTAAATTAAATTAAATCACCTTCCTAAATTAAATAAATCATATCCTTAACTAAAAAGAATAAATCAAATCACTTCCCTTAATTAAAAGATTTTCCCTATCTCATTTTAATTAAAAGATATCCCCAATTAACACACAAATCCTTCTCCTACCCAAATAAGGTAAAACCCCCTCCCTTGACCTATAAAAAGAACCATTCACCCATCTTTCCAAACCCTGGCTGGCTTGCAGATTCACACAAAAAATCACAAAACCAAAGAAATAAACCCTAATCGTGAGCCACAAATAAACAAGAACAGCCACGCCACAATTCAACAACTACACGTAAAAATAAGCCAACACCTAGCCCACTAACCTGCCTCACGCACACACTCAACAGCCCCTCCATTCGCACACCTGCCTTCACTCAAACCTGCCATACTGCCCATCAACAGCCCCTTCATTCGCACACCTGCCTTCACTCAAACCACGCTTACTGCCCATCAACCCTTAGTCACACATTAACCGCTTCAATCAACTGCCCTCACCGCTTCAATCAACTGCCAACTTCAAACGAACAGCCCCACGCACCTTCTCCAATTCAACAGCAAGCCTATCAACTACAGCCCTCCACGCATCCCCCTACCAAGAACCCTGCACAAGCCCTTCAACGCACTCATCACACCTTCACGTAAAACCCTGCTTCACGCCACACTCCACACACTCATAGCCACACGTTGCCGCTTCAACATAGCACTTATCTCACCAACACTCACGCTAATTGCCCCTCTCACAGTAACCAATTCACACACCAAGAACAGCCCTTCACTGCACACATAAACGCCCAAAAACCAGCCCAGTTCAGCCCCACAAAATACCCCTGGAACTGTCGCAAACCTTGCCCCTTGGAACTGCCGCATAAGCCATTTAACTTTCTACCCAAACTGCCGCAAATTGCACCAACCCCACTGCCCAGTTAGCCGCAGAATTAACCCTTAAAAAAGTCCAAAGAAACTGCATTGTTTAACCACAAAAACTGCCCCCGAAACCCTTCAAAAACTACCCCCAAACCAGTCCAAATAACCCTCAAAACAGTCCCCTAATTACCAAAAACTGTGACCCGAAAATACAACAAAAACAGCAGTGAAACGGAGTGAAAACAACAACCCGAACAATGAAACAGCGAGGAAAGACGTTGAGTTAGTGAATCGAAAGAGTTGCGGATCATCCACCCTTCCGACGGCCGTGTAACGCGCTTTCGTGAGACGACAAAAGAGGTTAGACCTGAGGGCACCTTTTTACTTATTATCTTTTGTTTATTTTATTTACTTTAAAAATATTATTGCATGAGAGTCGTTTGAGGCATGATGTGATTGTTGGATGAGCGGGGTATGTGTTCCCTTTTGTGGTATATAGGATGGAAACCCGGACGTAAATTTCGTAGCCGAATCCGAATGGACGGTAGTGCGGTTTGTACTCGGGATACAACGCCACGTACCACTTAAGAAACACGTATTTCGTCTCATCCAAACTTGTGTTTGAGCATGTTATAGTCTTTAGGTTATTTGTTTATTATTTGAAGCATGGTTTAATTTAGTTTGTTATTTATTTGTTAAAGCATGTTTAGGTTGTTCACTATGCATGTTCTTAGTTTATGATGCGTTTGGGTAATGATCCATACATGTTGATTTAATGGTTTAATATGTTTGTTGTGTTACATTGCGTGGAATTATTTGGATGAAAGCATGTTAGATCTAAGTACCCTTGAGCATGATTATTGGATAGATGCGGTTGATTTAGTGCACAAATTATATCATCACAATGACATAAGTAAGGGACCATTCCGAACCCAACGGTTTGAGGTCTTCCCTTGCGAGGGGTGAGTGCGGCCTTAAATCTTTGTCCCGGTTCACACCGGGTGGCGACTCCATGTTATTTCGTATTCTCAAATAGGTCGCGAGCCTAGAAACGGCGTCGCCCAGGTTCTGTTGTCTACAGTCTGGCGACTCCACTGGGGATAAGAGAATTGGCCTCGAAATCATGTCTTGTGATGTGTATGATTTGTGCATTAGTTGACCGTTTCTATAGTGGGTTGAGGGAGTTCAATCAAAGGCATTGTCATAAACCCGCATGAGAACGATAGTTGTATATCCTATAGAAGTTGCCTCTTATGCTTTTGATAACCACATTCATATTATATCTCATATGTCGCATGCATCTCATGCATACATGCATCATGTTAACCCTCTGTGTCTTAAAGCCATCATAGATATCCGTTGGGTTAGAAAAAAAAAAGGTTATTCAAGAGGAGTTTAGCAAACATGGATAGCGGGAAAAGGAAATCGAGGAATAGAAAAGTTTACGGAAATGATAGAAAGACCATTGGGGGGGCCTTCAAAAAAAAGAAAGAAAAGAAAAAAAATGAAAAAAAAGAAAAAAAATGAAAAAGAAAAAAAAAAAAAAAAAAAAAAAAAATGAAAAAAAAATGAAAAAGAAAAAAAAAAGAAAAAAAAAAGAAAAAAAAAAGAAGAAGAAGAAAAGAAAAAAAAAGAGTTGTTGTTTGTTTTTAGTCCTTGATAGTTAGACATAAGTCCGATGATGAAATTGAATTGCTTTAGGGTGAAACCTTAGAAACGATAACCTTTGATGTGCTCTTATCTGATACTTTGAGTGATTGATCTATGTTAGACTCGTAAACACTCTATTATAGGTTCTTAGCGGTGAAAACCTGAGTAGTTGGCAAGATGACTAGTTGAAAAAGATTATAGGTCGGTGAATGACCGTTTGCTTAGATGTCTATCCTGACTTGCTTGTGTTATGATGTGTGGTATAGTTGAAAATAAAAGAAAAAGTCTCTAAAGAAAAGAAATAAACCGCCTATAACCGATAAGCGTGAAGCTACCCATGGGCGAGTATTAGGACCACCATGAGGAGAAATGCTACCTTAAAGGGTAGGTGTGTTGAAAAAAAAAAGAAAAAAAAAAGAAAAAAAAAGAAAAGTTCAAAATGAAAAAAAAAGACAAGAAAAGAAAAAGAAAACCATACCACATTGAGCACAGAAAAGCAACTACAGGCATAATTGAGACATCTAGGTTGGTTTGACCCATCGACCTCGATTTTTGAAACGAAATCATTGAGTTAGCTTAACCAGGGATGAATCCGCAAAGGAACCTTTGCACACACACACTTTGAGTCTGGCTTAGATCATTTATTCAAAGACTTGGATTTGAGTTGCGTTGAATGTTTTGAAGGTTCTCTGGTTTCAATACTGAGCATTCTTTGAGGGCAATAATATGTGTAACTATTGGGACTATTTCGTAGCATGTGATATAGTATGATGATATGGAAGGCCCCACCATGTGGTTCATCTTGACCAAGTGTAAGTAGCGGAAAGCAGAAAGCTAAACCAAGACTGGGGGCAACCAGTCTACCACATCGTGAATCAGGGACATAACAAGATATTGAGTCATGAGACTAGAGAGAAGGCCGAGCAATCACCTGGAGAACTGGCGGAAAACCTAACCCAGCGGGATAGGAAAATTCATTCATGCATGCATGCATACACGTAACAAATTTTGCATTCTTTTTTGTGTTTGTTTTGTTTTGTATTCACAGGTTTCAAAGAAGAAAAAGAGAAAGCGGCAAAGACAAGCCAACCAAAATCAGCAACATACGAGTAGTAGTTTTGGGGATGAGTCCTAGGGCTGAGGCCCATATCAGTATCAGCTTGGGGGCGAGGCCCACGGCATCAGCATCAGTTTCGGGAATGAGTCCCAGGGTTAAGGCCCATATCAGTCAGTTTCGAGAATGAATCCTAGGGTCAAGGCCCATATCAGCAGAGCCCGGGAATGAATCCCAGGGTCGGGGCCCACACTATCAGCAGTTTCGGGAATGAATCCCAGGGGAATGAATCCTAGGGCCGAGGCCCACATCGTCAGAATTTGGAATGAATCCAGGGAATGAATCCTAGGGCCGAGGCCCACGTCTTTAGAATTTGGAATGAATCCCAGGGCCGAGGCCCATATCAGCTTGGGGGGCGAGGCCCACATTAGCATCAGTGACAGACTTGCCGGGTATGGCACTCTAAGGGCGAGGCCCACATTGGTTCAGCATCGGTTTCTGTCAGGTATAGCACTCTGGGGGCGAGGCCCACATTGGTTCAGTATCGGTTTCTGCCGGGTATGGCACTCTGGGGGCGAGGCCCACATTGGTTCAGCATCGGTTTCTGTCAGGTATAGCACTCTGGGGGCGAGGCCCACATTGGTTCAGCATCAGTTTCTGCCGAGTAGGGCACTCTGGGGGCGAGGCCCGCATCATATCAGGTCAGTTCTGCCGGGTATGGCATTTTGGGGGGAAGGCCCACATAGCATCAGATCAGTTTCTGTCAGGCATGGCATTCTGGGGGTGAGGCCCGCATCATATCAGGTCAGTTCTGCCGGGTATGGCATTTTGGGGGGAAGGCCCACATAGCATCAGATCAGTTTCTGCCAGGCATGGCATTCTGGGGGTGAGGCCCGCATGAGATCAGATCAGTTCGGCCGAGGATGGCATTCTGGGGCGAGGCCCATATCACATCAGTTTCAGCTTCTGCCGAGAATGGCATTTTGGGGGCGAAGCCCATATTGAGATCAGATCAGTTTCGGCCGAGGATGGCATTCTGGGGGCGAGGCCCATATCACATCAGTTTCAGCTTCTGCCGAGAATGGCATTTTGGGGGCGAAGCCCGTATTGAGATCAGATCAGTTTCGGCCAAGGATGGCATTCTGAAGGCGAGGCCCATATCACATCAGTTTTAGTTCCTGCCGAGAATGGCATTCTGGGGCGAGGCCCATATTACATCAGATCATTACAGTCCGGGAATGGACAGCTCGGGAATGAGCACGCCGAGAATGGTACTCTGGGAATGGAGATCGGTTCGGGAATGGACCACAACGGTGACAGTTCGGGAATGGACTTCATCACATCACATCACAGCAACACTCCGGGAATGGAGATCGGTTCGGGAATGGACCACAACGGTGACAGTTCGGGAATGGACTTCATCACATCACATCACAACAACAGTCCGGGAATGGACAGCTCGGGAATGAGCACGCCGGGAATGGCACGCCGAGGATGGCACTCCGGGAATGGAGATCGGTTCGGGAATGGACCACAATGGTGACAGTTCGGGAATGGACTTCATCACATCATATCACAACACACTCCGAGAATGGAGATCGGTTCGGGAATGGACCACAACGGTGACAGTTCGGGAATAGACTTCATCACACTACATCACAGCTACACTCCAAGAATGGAGATCGGTTCGGGAATGGACCACAACGGTGACAGTTCGGGAATGGACTTCATCACACTACATCACAGCTACACTCCGGGAATGGAGATCGGTTCGGGAATGGACCACAACGGTGACAGTTCGGGAATGAACTCCACCACACCACAGCACATCATCGGTTCGGGAATGGACCAGGGGTCGAAGCACCTCAACATCAACTCAAATCAACACGGCAAGTCAAGTGGCAGCTGGCGAGCCAGGTAAGTAAAAATGCATTGCACGTACTTTGATAGAATTGTCATTGTCACACACTGCACAAGTCCCATCAAAGTGGGGGCGACTGTAGGCATTGCATTTTTGCATATCAGCCCAATGATGAGTCTCGTATGGAGACACTACCTCTTTAGTTGTGAAAGCCGCGGGAAATGGACGTTGGAAGGGTAAAGTTGGAAAATGGAATTTTTGTCAGATTTAACTCGCTTTTTTCGCTTCGGGTTCGCTTGTTAGACCTCTGTTTTAAAACACACCAAACCTATTAAAACACATCTCACAAATTAAATAATTAAAATATTTAAAACACATCTCACAAATTAAATAATTAAAACCAATTAAAATTAAACTTAAATTAAATTAAATCACATTCACCAATTAAATTGAACTTGAAATTAAATTAAATTAAATTCCTAATTTAAATAAAACACATTCCTAAATTAAATTAAATCACCTTCCTAAATTAAATAAATCATATCCTTAACTAAAAAGAATAAATCAAATCACTTCCCTTAATTAAAAGATTTTCCCTATCTCATTTTAATTAAAAGATATCCCCAATTAACACACAAATCCTTCTTCTACCCAAATAAGGTAAAACCCCATCCCTTGACCTATAAAAAGAACCATTCACCCATCTTTCCAAACCCTGGCTGGCTTGCAGATTCACACAAAAAATCACAAAACAAAAGAAATAAACCCTAATCGTGAGCCACAAATAAACAAGAACAGCCACGCCACAATTCAACAACTACACGTAAAAATAAGCCAACACCTAGCCCACTAACCTGCCTCACGCACACACTCAACAGCCCCTCCATTCGCACACCTGCCTTCACTCAAACCTGCCATACTGCCCATCAACAGCCCCTCCATTCGCACACCTGCCTTCACTCAAACCACGCTTACTGCCCATCAACCCTTAGTCACACATTAACCGCTTCAATCAACTGCCCTCACCGCTTCAATCAACTGCCAACTTCAAACGAACAGCCCCACGCACCTTCTCCAATTCAACAGCAAGCCTATCAACTACAGCCCTCCACGCATCCCCCTACCAAGAACCCTGCACAAGCCCTTCAACGCACTCATCACACCTTCACGTAAAACCCTGCTTCACGCCACACTCCACACACTCATAGCCACACGTTGCCGCTTCAACATAGCACTTATCTCACCAAACACTCACGCTAATTGCCCCTCTCACAGTAACCAATTCACACACCAAGAACAGCCCTTCACTGCACACATAAACGCCCAAAAACCAGCCCAGTTCAGCCCCACAAAATACCCCTGGAACTGCCGCAAACCTTGCCCCTTGGAACTGCCGCATAAGCCATTTAACTTTCTACCCAAACTGCCGCAAATTGCACCAACCCCACTGCCCAGTTAGCCGCAGAATTAACCCTTAAAAAAGTCCAAAGAAACTGCATTGTTTAACCACAAAAACTGCCTCCGAAACCCTTCAAAAACTACCCCCAAACCAGTCCAAATAACCCTCAAAACAGTCCCCTAATTACCAAAAACTGTGACCCGAAAATACAACAAAAACAGCAGTGAAACGGAGTGAAAACAACAACCCGAACAATGAAACAGCGAGGAAAGACGTTGAGTTAGTGAATCGAAAGAGTTGCGGATCATCCACCCTTCCGACGGCCGTGTAACGCGCTTTCGTGAGACGACAAAAGAGGTTAGACCTGAGGGCACCTTTTTACTTATTATCTTTTGTTTATTTTATTTACTTTAAAAATATTATTGCATGAGAGTCGTTTGAGGCATGATGTGATTGTTGGATGAGCGGGGTATGTGTTCCCTTTTGTGGTATATAGGATGGAAACCCGGACGTAAATTCCGTAGCCGAATCCGAATGGACGGTAGTGCGGTTTGTACTCGGGATACAACGCCACGTACCACTTAAGAACACGTATTTCGTCTCATCCAAACTTGTGTTTGAGCATGTTATAGTCTTTAGGTTATTTGTTTATTATTTGAAGCATGGTTTAATTTAGTTTGTTATTTATTTGTTAAAGCATGTTTAGGTTGTTCACTATGCATGTTCTTAGTTTATGATGCGTTTGGGTAATGATCCATACATGTTGATTTAATGGTTTAATATGTTTGTTGTGTTACATTGCGTGGAATTATTTGGATGAAAGCATGTTATATCTAAGTACCCTTGAGCATGATTATTGGATAGATGCGGTTGATTTAGTGCACAAATTATATCATCACAATGACATAAGTAAGGGACCATTCCGAACCCAACGGTTTGAGGTCTTCCCTTGCGAGGGGTGAGTGCGGCCTTAAATCTTTGTCCCGGTTCACACCGGGTGGCGACTCCATGTTATTTCGTATTCTCAAATAGGTCGCGAGCCTAGAAACGGCGTCGCCCAGGTTCTGTTGTCTACAAGCGCGTATGGCAAGTAATTAAACGAATATTGCAAATTCAATTCTTGCCTCCCACTATTTTTCGGCGAGTCTCTAACCCTCTGTCGAGTACTCGGGAAACCGTGTTTCCTAGCGGGCTATAATCCCATTAAATATCACACAATCTTGACTTTGGCCAATAAATTGTATGATAATTAACTAGGTAGATCTCTAAGATCAATTGGATCCGATCCAATTCCTAGATCCAGTAGGGGACATCCAAGTCCGAAACATATATCTTATATATGCCAATACATCCAATGTATTACCTAACCTTTTTTCCTCTGAATCAACTAAGTCTTGGCTTTGGCACAAGAAACTTAGTGATCCCAGTTAAGCGCGACCCATTGACCATGGAAAGCTTCGTAATCAATGTCGATGGACAAGAAGTGGTCTTGACTTTGGCCAACAAACCACAACTTGGACAAGACACTGATATGGAACAAAGCTCTCGTGATTCAAACACATCCTCGACTGACAAAGGCCTTGACTTTGGCCAACAAACCAATGCCAGTCTTGGATCTTGAGTAAGAATCACTCAATGAAAGGAAAAAACGCTTAATATTGTATGAGTGTTTTTCGCGTGCAAATTGGCAACTAATTTATTATCTTTGTTAAGGTCTCATCATCATACACCCTTAAACATGCATTCTAAACACATAATACGGCGCGTAAAGTAAATTAATAACGATATGCGGATGGATATTTAACAACTTGTTCCTAGAACAAATCACTCCATTTCCTCTCCCCGGCTAGCACTATTCTACTTCTACCCAATTACATAATACAATAATAGAAACCTCATTAACATTGAGGGGAATTAGGTGAGAAGAGAATACAAAGAAATAATGAGAGATAAGGCTGGACACGCAGGTCCAATTTATAAATTCTAAATTTACAGCAATTTCTAAAATTGTCATTTCCCTTCTAATATCCATCTGATATACGTTATTCATTCAACACATCCATATATTCATTCATAGCATGCAATTCAACCAATCTAATCCAATTAATTAGTCTTTGAATTATGTGATCATCCAATGTTCAAACAACAGTTTGATTTTTTTGCGCGAGTCCAACTCGTTTGAGAATTATATCGAACCACTCATTAAATCTAATTTAATTCGTATTCAATACTAATTCATTTATTTAATTCCAAATTAAATATCTACACTTTTAATGCGCTTTAATGATTTAGATTCCAAATCTAATCTAATCGGGTCTCAAAGCCCAACTAACATCCAATGTCCGTTTAATTAAAATCCGATGGGCTTTCAATTGATTTCATAAGGCATGGGCTTTGGTCAATATGGGTCAAACCCAATTACCAAGCCCAATTAAGGAATCACCCTCATATGCCAAGAAAACAATTTTAGCCCATAAGGCCCAATTAAACTTTTAAAGCCCATTTATTACATTTGGATTTAATGGAATGATTTAGGCCCAATTTGGATCCAATCCAATTGGCCTAAACCAACTTGGCCCAACCAAGCCCATTATTCCCAAATATAACAATTTCAAGCCCAATTCAAAATCAAGCCCATTAATCAAATTTTAAAATTCCAAATTTTATAATTCAATTAACTTAAGTGTAATACATCAATTAATTACCCAAATTAATATTTCCAAAATACAATTTAACTAATTAATTATGTATCCTATTGTTCAATTAATGTCCAACATTTTTGAATCAAAAATCAACTTGTCCCATGCCATAAGGCTCTCGGTATTTGTTAGGATTATTGTCCGATTTCGTTTTTCAATCCGATCGAATTACAAATCGACATTTCCAATTCGTTTCAAGTCATCCAATGATCATCAAAACAAAAAATACCAATACCCTAGGGTAAGATCAACATTCGGCCAAGCCTAATGGTGGGCTAAAATTTGATCCAATCAATATTTCAAGAAATTGATCATAGAAAACTTCATAGAATCATCATTTAAGCATACTTTATCCATCAATTTAATCAAATCATGCTCAAATAGATTTTACCCTAATTCATTTCATGCTCATTTTGGCTCATAGATACCATTGTTGGGTTTCTAGGTTTAATCCCAAGATCAAGATAACCATAAAATGATGAATGAATGACAAAGAATAGTGGCGGAAACACACTTACAAAAACCAACTTTGGATGTGTTGATCAACAAAATTTGCTCCTCTAAAGACCTTCAAGATTCGGCCAAGGGACTCCTCAATGCTCCAAGCTTTGTTTTGATTTTCCAAGCTCTCAAGTTGGTTTCCCTAACACCTTGTATGAATCCTTGATGAGTGCTAGCTCTATGAAAGATTTTGCAACAAAATCCATTGTATTTTCCCTCATGAACCTCACGGCAAAAGAAGAAAAAGGGGGAGAGCTTTGGCTTCTCAAATTCGGCCAAGAGAGAGAATATGGAAGACTTGTAATTGTTTCAAAAACAATAAATAAAAAAGATATACCAAAAGTTGTATATGCTTTACAAAAGTCAAAAGCCAAATTTTTGGCTCCAAAATCTCAATAAATGCTCACAACCACTTCTATCATGAATAGTGACTGCATGTCACTCACCAAAAGGTGATAAGACATCTATCACTAAAGTGACAAGTGATGTGACTCGCGATGTGACTTGTGGGCCCACTCGATTCGAAATGCGAGAGGGCCCGCAAACACTTCCGGGCTCAGTTTCGCTAATTCCGAATTAACGAACTTCCGTCATGACGTAATTAAATAAGTATGCCTAGAGAAATTACTATTCACGTCGCAAACGAATTCATTCTAAATCAATTCGTTTGCCCGAATTAAAATCTAATTTAATTCCGCGTCGAAATCTAATTTCGATTAATATATCAAATATATTAATTTAACGATTAATTCCAAATTAATCTTTCTCTCTCTTTAAATAGTACTTTATCTAAGATAAAGTCTCTCCGTAATTAATCCCAGATTAATTTAGCTCGAATCATACGTCATCGATGTATTCTCGGGAAGCGACCCAAGAGATCTCTGGATATGTTGGCAGTAAATCCGGTCGTCGGACTATCCGAACACGTACGTACCAAGTACTACGTTTTTACCGATTTACGAGACAATATTGGCTTCTAGCAAAACGTCATGACTACCCAATTCTCCAGAAACATGCTTACAGGAATAAGCGATCTATATCAGGCGTGGTATACGTAGTATTGCGTATATCGATCCAGTATCGGATGATCACATGCAAGGCCTGGGGCTGGTACAGTGTCTGCTCCGTACGAAGCATATATCGGATTACGAGCAACTAGTCTCTTTAATATCGGATAATCATGACCAAATCATATTATCCCGACGGTTGCAACCTTTTTAGAGAACCAGTTCTGTATCCCTGCGCGATCATCAACTCCATGTGACTGGAGTGACACTTCCATCTTGACATCACACACAGCACACTATGATTCTCGATATACCTAGAAGAGGCGTACACAGAAATCGGTTAAAGCCCTGGACGACCAAAACCAAAGTATATTAATTATCGTAAGTATTAGCGGTGCAAGTCTCAGGTAAAAATCAAATACACCTACCCTGATTTCGGACTTCCATAGACACATAGTCATACTACCAATGGAATTCTGAAGGGGTCTATCCAGAGTGAAGTTGTTTCTCGTACTATCAGTAAAACACAACCTCCTATTACACTTGCATGAGTATCATGTACCCAAATATATGAGAACTATGTTGTTGTGCCCTCACAACGCGCACAAGTGTAATACTAGTCTTTTACGTATTTATCGATGTCCAATCTCGATAATAATCTGACTAGGGATATTTAATGATTTATCCTTCATGGACTGATATTGTCTCATATCATTCTCAATCCAGGAACAAATCATAGGGATCTCCTATAATTTATACATCTTGGTGATCTAATCACAAATGATAAGAGTGCAATCTCTTTTGTCACATAGTTAATTTGTACAACAACACCATGATCTGTATAAATAGTGACGCTATGGGTCATAATTGTCCAACAAGAAGAAAGTGAGAGATTTGTTCTAGGAACAATTTGTTATATATTCATCCACATATCATTATTAATTTATTCGCGCCTTATTATGCTTTTAGAATGCATGTTTAAGGGTGTATGATGAGACCCAGTCAAAGATAATAAATTGGTTGCCAATTTACGCGAAAAACCCTCATTAAATATTAAGTGTCTTCCTTTCATTGAGTGATTCTCTCTCAAGATCCAAGATTGGCATTGGTTTGTTGGCCAAAATCAAGATCAATGTCCATCGCGGATGTGTTTGAACCACGAAAGCTTTGTTCTATATCGCATGTCTTGGGCGGTTGTGACTAGGGATGGCAATTTTACCCGCTTACCCGCAAACCCGCAAAAACCCGCCCGCAATGGGTAGGGTTTGGTAAATATATTAGCAGGTGCGGTGCGGGTTTGGTAATTCAAAGCAGAACCCGCTGCGGGTGCGGTACGAGTTTGGTATTTTAGTAAAATATGCGGGTACCCGCATACCCGTAAAATCAATTTTTTAATTAACCCGCACACCAAGAAATCTAATTCCTGCCTCAATCTAAGTAGTCTGCAATTTCAAGTTTCTTTTAATCTTTTTCAGGTTTTGATAAAAAAAAGTTCAATTGTGAATACTTTTTTCAGTGAATTTCATTTACTTGTGTAAGTGTGGACTACTTGTAAACTATTAATAACAAGAGCACATATGAATTATTTTCACCGCTTCTTTATCTGACGATTTTGGTGGCATGATGTATTTGCTCAATTGGATTTTTTCCTATGATTGCTTCTGCAATTTGAAACATGAGTCTCAGATTAGAAGTCCAGGTAGGTGTTTAAACTTTAAACGTGTTATTTGCAACAAAATTGATATACCAAACAAAAATATTTTCTCTACATAAATATTTTTATGCAATTATATTCTATTCAAACAAAAGTATTTGTCTCATTAGGTGGGTCACTTATATAAATTTTTTGACACTATTATACGTTATTGTACGTTTTTATTCACGATACATATCAAAAATTTCGATAAATTTTTGAACAAATTACCAAACCAGCAAAAAATCTGTTGGGTACCAATGCGGGTTTTGTAATTTGTTCACATATGCAGGTGCGGGTTTGGTAATGAAAATTAAAACCCGCAGCGGGTATGGTGCGGGTTTGGTAATTTGTTCACATATGTGGGTGCGGATTTGGTAATGACAAACCCGCACCAAACCCTACCCGCTGCCATCCTTAGTTGTGACTTGTTGGCCAAAGTCAAGGTCACTTCCAATTCATCGACGTGGATTACGAAGCTTTCCCACTGTCAATGGGTCGCGCTTAACTGGAATCATTAAGTTTGTTGAGTCAAATCCAAGACTTAGTTGATTCAGAGGAAAAGATTAGAAAATATATGAGATATATTTATATATATTGGATATATGTTTCGGACTTGGAAGTCCACCTACCGGATTTAGGAATTGGATGGGATCCAATTGATCTTAGAGATCTGCCTACTTAAGTTTCATACAGCTTGTTGGCCAAAGTCAAAGTTGTGTGTTATTTAACGGGATCTTTACCCACTAGGAAACTGGGTTTCTCGAGTACTCCACAGAGGGTTAGAGGCTCGCCGAAAATTAGTGGGAGGCCAGTATTAAATTTGCACGCGCTCTTTTATTTTATTTATCATTGTTATAAATATATTAGTTGGACTAATATTTAATATTGTTTTCTTTGAACAGTTAGACTGTACAAGACACTACTCCACTTGTAGTTGGTCATATAGTTGGACTATAGTAACCATTACATTTTGAGTGTACCCAAAATCGTTGATTGGATTGTTGGAGTATTGCAATCGAGATGGCTAGAAAGATTAGCGTCAAATGACATAATCCTGGGTGAAAATGTTTTTAACGGCGTAAATTTTTCAGATTGAGAAACGAATCTCAGGATAGTCCTGGGTGCTGAGAAGTTACTCTATTGGAAGTAAGATTAGCTTCCTATAATGACATGGAAGTGCAAGATGTGTTTCCTAATATTCTATGCTATTTGTGACACTGTAAGATTAGTTAGTGATTCAGCATATAATTTGTTTTGGTACAGATTCTGCTTATAATTTAACTACACATGGTATCCAACATGGGCCATGTCCAAGAAGCTACAAGATTCACATTCCATTCAACATCATTAACATTCCAATATCAACTATTTTTATCAAAACAAACGATATGCGCACACATGCAACCACCAACCACACTTCTAACGATGCCACGCATTATACTTTACTTACCATGCCAAAATTACCACTAACATTACATGCACATTCACGGCTACACACATGCATGCACAATCATCATCCACACTCTTAATGCCATAATAAGCATTGTCTAGAATGTTAGCTAGTCATGCATGCAACAACATCATTGCCATCACAAGACATTTATCACATTATTCATGGTACCATCAAACACAACATCATCACCATGTCATCTAGTAAAACTCCCGGCCACAACCAAACTTTTTCTTCTCCATGATGCACTTACCAAAACAGCAATGAAGCCCTCACTCTAAATACTAAACACATCAATTAAAACATCACCAAATCAATAAAATCTAGCTCTCTCTAGCTCAACCCCACTAGTTTCGGTCATGGCTAAGACATTAACAAACTTGACCATCAACAACAATTATAATGCATATTCTGTGGTATCCATCTCCCAAAAACACAAAAACCAACCCTCCCCCTCTTCCCTTAGCCGTTTAATTCGTCCAAAACAAACCCATTCCAAAGCTTCACCAGCAAAATCAAAGTGAGGCATAAACTATGTTATATCATTCCCAGAAGCATAAATAGACACTCTAACAAATCCAAATCATGCTAAATGCATCAAATTAAGTCTAGGTCATCATGGGTATCGAAAATGATAAGAAAAATTCATGCAAAATTCGAAGTTTAATAAAAGGAATAAGGGCGAGACTTACTTGATTGGATGTAGCTTGAGGATGTCACAAAACTTGCTCTTGATGGGTTGGCTTTGGACGTGAATTTGGAGAAGCAAAATTTGGTGGGAGAGGCTAGAAATTTCGTGAATGGTGGGCTGAAGAAGAAAATGTACAGGGGCTGTTTATATTGAAAGAGGAGATTTTTAATGATAAATTATTATTTTATATTTTGTCACATGTTAAAAATGCAACACTAAATATTCCCATAACTGCACTATACCAGCAAGAAAATATATATTTTGGACTTGATTCTGTTCCATATTTGGAAAAATATTCAATATGAAAGTTGTAGAATTTTGTATAATCTTTCCGATCATATAAATATCACTGAAATCAGACATCGGTAGCTCAAGTTATATTTAAAATACCAAAGGCCATATGAAAGTGATTGAAAAATTAACCGCATGTTGTAATCGCTAAAATTTCGCCGGAAATGCGAAAAATATTTTCGCGATCACAAATACACTCATAGGTGAATTTATGTTAAATAATATGTGACGTATGTATAACATGATTGTCGATATCATGTTGCGGTAACCGGATTGTTACATATTAATAACGAAAGCTAACATGCATCCACAAAATATAAAATAAGCGGGACACAAAAGAGTAAACACCAGAAGAAAAACAAGACAATCAGATATGAGAAATATGTATTTTATTGGTATTCATTCAATCATTACAAAGTTCGTGCTTGAATTGTCACATCCCCACACCCCTAAGATAAACGATCAAACTCGTTACAAATGATCTTGTACGAGCTTGAAATGGTGGCTCGTTGCACTAAATATGCTATCAATCAACGACATATAAACAAAATCCTTAACAGAAGAAACACATAACAAAGGATATTTTATTACAATATACATGAAAATTCATGCCAAAGATCCTTAAAAAGCAGAAATTATGTAGCAATCAAATCCCATTAATGAAGGTTTAGTAAAAGAAACTTTGGACTCCCTCACACTCATTCACAAAATAAAAAATGTATCTATTAATGAATTTTCTTCTTCTTCCATGATGAACGTGGTGGGATGCTTTGTTCATTTCTGAAGAAATTATCAGGATCCACTTCAGTTTTTACATCTACCAACCTGTAGAAATTGTTCTTAAAATATTTTTTGCCCCAAATGCTGGCTTCTTTGACACTTGTGTATCCTTTGTTATTTCTTCCGATCTCAAGATCCCTGACATTAAGATATGTTGCTCTGGGATTTTTTGAAACATAGGGAATCATGTAATTGTACAATTTTCTGACCAAATTAAGAACTCTTTCAGATTCTTCTCCATTTCTCCATTCTGCAAAGTACATCATGTGGTATAAGTTGCCAGATCTATGTGGAAATGGGGTTGCTGAGTCTTGGATCTCAGCCATTTTCCCACCATAAGGAAAAGACACCACAAGAATGTTCTCTCCTCCTTCTTCATGAAGCAGATCATACATCCCTTCCAAACCTTTTACGGGAATTGGTTCCCTTATGTAGTCGCCTCTTGTTTTCCAGAAGCTCTTGGAGTAATTTCTATCGAGCAATACTTCCAACTTCAATGAGTCTCTTTCTTGGAACCCATTAAAGTAAACGACTGATTCAATCCAGCTCATTTCCCTACAGTCTTCTTTCGTCAAACCAAGCTCAGGAAATCTATCTTCCATCACTGGAAGTAGCCTATCAGCCCCACCAAGAAACAAACATGAGAATGAAGCCACGATGCTTGAATTCATCACTCTAAAGCCAGCAGTGATGTCTAAATCTTCCGGAAGCTTATCCGCAACGTACTGCCATTTGTTAAGAATCTTTGTTGCATCTTGTTCCAAGGTTCTTGTGACTGTGAATACAGTCACAGTTGATGGAACGGGTACTAGGTTTATTTTCCAAGCGACAATGATCCCAAAGCTAGCAGCTCCGCCTCCACGAATAGCCCAGAATAGATCTAATCCCATTGATTTTCTATCAAGAATCCTCCCTTTAACGTCGATCAAATGAGCATCAATTACTTGATCAGCTGAAAGGCCATATTTACGCATAATGTAACCATAGCCGCCCCCACTAAAGTGTCCACCAACTCCTACGGTAGGGCAAACTCCCGCAGGGAAGCCAAGATTTTTACTTTTCTCCGCAATTTTATAATTAAGTTCCCCTATTGTTGCACCAGCTTGAACCCATGCTGTCTTTTTGTCAGCATCCACTTCGATCTTGGTAAGGTTTATCAAATCAATCATAACAAAGGGTTCTTCACCAAGATAAGAAAGACCCTCAAGATCATGACCTCCACTTCGAACTCTAATTCGTAGTCCATGTATTTGGGCACATTTAAGGCCTACTTGAATTTGGGATACGTGTGTTGGTGTGATAATGACTTGAGGTTTCGGGTATGTGGGTGCATAGAACAAAAAATTTTGTCTTGCAAAATCCAGTACCGATGAATATGAAGAGCTGTTTGGAGTGTAAATCACATCCCAGTTGGAGGTGTTATTAAAGTGTTGAGAAAGACATCGAAGAAAATTTTCATGCCTTGGTTCATCTAAAGCTATACCATAAAGTGATGGTAAAAGAACAAAAATAAACGGGAGAATTATTGTAATGCTGTGAGGCTTCATTTTGTGAGTTTTTGATGAGAGGTGCAAATTAAAAGAAATTAATCCCATCACAGTATATATACTATCGAAACAATGACACGGCTTGTGGTGTAAGATAAGAAGTGTATGGTGTACATTAATTTTGGTAGGTGAGAATCGTTGGGCGCCTAATTAAATGCACTATGTGGCTCATTTTAGGGGTGAGCAACGGTTCCGGGTTTACCCGGAACCGGTTGGAATCGGACAGATTTTTCGGGTTTGGAACCGGAACCGATTGTAATCGGGTAGGTTCCGGTTCCAAAAATGAAGGAACCGATTTTATCCGGGTAGGTTCCGGTTCCAAAATGATCGGAACCGGAACCGGACCATGGAACCGGTTTTATACTTTCTTTTACTGTTTTTTTTTTATTTTGTATGCTTATTCAGTATTATATATTCTTTTTTCCGATATTTTGCTGAAACACTTAATTCACTTCTAGTTAAGTCAAGAATCACATTTATATTTATTTTATAGTTTTTTTTTGCCGTTATTTTTTCTTCATACTGTCTTTGGTCTTTTTTGGATCTAACTTCGTTATTTTTAAAAAAAAAAATTATTATTTTATTTTTTTTCATGAAAATTCAGAAGAAACAGGGCAATGGCAGCAAAGCAAAGTAATTCAGCAGTTTCCGCACTCCGATTTGGTCCCCGTTTTTTCCTACGGACTCGTATTGGAATGTATTTTTCATTAAAATATTTTAAAATAGGGTAATTCGAAACCGGACAGGAACCAAATTAGAACCGAATAATATGGTACCCTGTTTAATTGGGTAGGTTCCGGTTCCACTTAGTGCGGAACCGAATTTTTCTGGGTAGGTTCCGGTTCCATGCGGAACCGGAACCGAAACCGGTTTTGCTCACCCCTAGCTCATTTTATAAAAATTCTATTATTAAATGTTGGTATTATATAACTCACGCAATAATTCAATAATAAATTATGACGTGTTAAAATAATAACAAAATTTTTAATATATGATATTTATATTTAATATAACATTATATATCCTATACTTAGAAATTGGTGTTATCGCGTCACCTATACAATAGTGTTGTTAAAGAATTACTCTATATTTTAAATATTACTATTTTCTCCACAATTCATGTGGCACTAATTTCTATAATTTATTTTATTATTAAATTATGAAATTAAAATAATAAACTTGTTCCAACAAAAAATATATTATAAAAAGAAAACATATTATAATCTCCTATTAAAATAAGAACATATCGTAATAATATAATTTTTTTAATTATTAAAATATGTCTATGTATTTAATGTGTCTATTATTTGATATATATATATATATATATATGATTTAAGTATCCATTGATCAAGCATGACTCAAAAATTTATTAAGTTGTGGTTCATTAATCTTACATTTACTAAGTATGAGATTAGTTGTTACTTTATAAGTGTTTGGGCTCCCTCTCGTACAAATCAATTTTTAAGGATGAGTTATAATCATGAGTTTGTAACATATTCCCACTAATTAACATTAGAGAGATTTATCATCTGGATCGGGAGAGATAAATCATCTAGATCTATTGGGACTAGCGATGGAGTAAAATTTAAATGCTATATACTTATAGTATTAAAATATTTAAGAATGAATTTAATTATGAAACAAAAATTTATGTCGAGCTTTGAGAAGAAAAAAAAAATCTTATATGGTGTTTTAGGAAGAGATTATTGAACTTTTATATATACTAGCGTGGGATAAGTAAAATTTATATATTATTTTCTTATAATAATAAAAGATTTAAAGATGAATTTAATTATGAATAATATTTGCATTATTTAAAATAAAGGAAAAGACGCTTTAAGAAGAAAAGAGAAAAATCTAATGTGGCATTTTAAGAAGGAAAATATTGAACTTTTATATATACTAGCATAGGGTATACTCTTTACACGAGTTAAGTAAATTTTAAATATTATTTTCTTATAATAATAAAAGATTTAAGGATAAATTTAATTATGAATAAGATTTGTACATTTAAAAATAAAAATCTTATGTGGCGCTTTAAGAAGAAAAAGAAAATCATTTATATAGTTTTAGGAAGAAAACACTTTATATATATATATGTATGTATGTATGTACGTATGTATGTATGTATGTATGTACGTATGTATGTATGTATGTATGTACATACATATGTATGTGCGTGTATGTGTGTGGGGTCTTTTGTTAAATTCTATCCTTGTTAATATTAGAGATATATATCATCAATCATACGGTCTACTAGATATATAAATAAATATCTATATTAATATACGAAAACCGAAAAATATATATAAGGATGTCCACTTAAGCATATGTGTCATTTCACCTCCATTTGTTTTCATTACCTCGTTATTAATGTTTAGTTTTGGATATTAACTCAAATGATTTATTATTAATGATGTTACATGGATAAAAATTAAATTATCTCTATATTTTAATTTTCTAATGACCACTAATCATAATATTTTATTTGTATATTTCACCAACAGCCTGATTTAAATTATCACTTGATCACTCAAGAATTTCAAAAGCACTACATAATATTTGATTAATTCGAAAAATTGTTACATGTGAAAATGTGAAAAAAAGTATTATTGATGATTAAGAAAATAATTTATTATTGATGATCAACTTTCGACATTTTAACTTTTCGCATTCTTCATTTTTAAAGTTTATTATTGAAAGTGAATAAAGAGCTATACTAAGTTAACTATTAAAATATTTATAATCTAACTAAATTCATACTTACACTGAGATTTTATTCTTCATTAATAAAAAAATATCAAATGAAATAAGATAAATGACACATTTGTTAATTTAAGAAAATATTAAGGGATTTACATTACTTGGACGGTCATAATTAATTAATTTTTTTTTTTATATTTGCTATATTTATTCATAATATCATGAACAACGCATCGCGTGAGTCATTAGCTAGTATTTATAGTACCTAAAAATCTCTCAAACATTATTAAAAATTCCACTTCATGTATCACCCACTAAAAAGATATATATCTCGTCTTATGCATTTTGTATAAAAGTAAATTATTGTATCATTTGATATAGAATTTGGTAAGTTTATAAGTTGTCTTATATTCTCAATACAATACTTATAAATTAACTTTTACTCTCAATTAATATTATATATCAAACGGTACATAAAATAATAATATAGAAATTTGGTATTGAGAGAGTATTTCGAAAGTAAAACTAATATTGTTATATATGAAAAGCACATGGAATTAAATTGAATTGTAAAATAACCACGTGGGTTTTTTTCCTCTTGCAACGGTGTTGCATTGGCAATTTAGTAGACAAAAGTTATCAACTTTTCACTGGGAAAGTTCATGCGGACACCATATATTTCTGACAATTAACAAAATTACCACGACATTTTGATAATTCAAATTATTTGAAAAAAGTTAGATAGCGATATCCATCATTAATTCATTAATTCATTAATTCGTGCCGTGTTTCTTCTTCTTTACGACAACTATTCAATAATGGCAAGCGGACACCATATATTTCTGACAATTAACAAAATTACCACGACATTTTGATAATTCAAATTATTTGAAAAAAGTTAGATAGCGATATCCATCATTAATTCATTAATTCATTAATTCGTGCCGTGTTTCTTCTTCTTTACGACAACTATTCAATAATGGCAACCCACGCGCAGGTGGAATAGTCTACGCAAAATTTTCTATACCATTAACATATTAAAAATCTAATTGGTAATTGAATTGTTGATTTAAAATAGGGACATTGGCTATAATAACTAAGAATTTAGGGGTGGTTGAGAAATTGACCAAGTCAAACCAGCAATTGCAAAACTAACACGGAAGGGGCCGATCAGTTGCAACATCTTTTGTGATTAAAAAAATAAAAACGAAAAGTAATAATTTGTTTCAATGTTCAGGCGCAACCAGTTTCGGAGATAAAACCACATGCATCTCTCCATTCACTAAAATCATTTTACACATTTTCCATTATCATTTTTGAACCCCTTTTAAAATTCATTAAAAAAAAATCTTTCAATCCTTTCAAATATTAATTATTATTATTTTTAGATGACGAGGATACAATTATCATTTTCACATATAGTAATCAGGTGAATTCTCAGAACGATGACAATTAGTATGTGGGAGGAACTTTATTTGTTCAGCTTCTTTCTAGATACACGACTTTTGAACAATTAGTAGAGTTGTTGTATAATAGAATGAATAGAAGTCGTGATCAATACATTCTTGATATAATAAGTGTGATATCTGGGCACATAATAGGACGTTCAACGGTTACAATTGACAGTCAAACGGATTGGGAATGGTTATTGGGTTTTAGAGAAGCTGTCATCCAGCTCGGTAATACGGTTGAGTTGTATTTGAGTTGGACTCCGATTGTTTAAGCTTCAGTAGATTATATTTATGAACCAACGACGACATATCTTTCAGATTTCAACAGTGGTCAATGGCAAAATACCGATACGTTTTCTCAAGGATTGGTATAAATAAATCGTCACCTGGTAGATCTGACCTTGTGTCTGCCTCCAATAATTTCTTTTGATGATACACTAGTAGACGCATATTCAAGTTCTGGTGGCGGAGAAATTGATGTGGGAAAGTGCTATTCGGAAAACCATGAATTGTAAACGGCTTTATCTTTCATGGCTATAAGAGGACACTTCAGGTTTAAGATAAAAATATCATCACCTGACAGGTTTGATGCCGTGTGTGATAATCAACCTTGTGAGTGGAAGATTCGCTCAATGACCATTTCCGGTGTACCAAATACAAACTGACAAGTAGAAAAATTCGTTAAGAAGCACACATGTTCATTGACCGGCGTAATCACACGCGTATAACACAGGCGCACGTATCGTTCAAGTAGTATAAAAATATCAATCCAACGAGGACTTAATTCCTATTGTTGTTATTAATTATTGATACTATTTATTTACAAGTATCTAATTAAGGGAGAAGAGAATGATTGCTTTTGGTTGGTTGAATGTGGATTTCCTTAAATAAAAGAAAATACTAAGAAAAATAAATAAAAGACACAAAGATCTAGGGTTGTGATTCCACACAATATAATCCTAAAGATAAATTGATTCTCTTATATATATGCAATAAGTCAGTTTGCTAACCTGGAACACGAAGATATGCAAAAGCCTCTGTCGATGGTCAGACGTAAATACCCAATTAATCATATGTCTATGTTAACCAAGTTACCCGAATTCATTAAGTTCAAGTTCCAAAAGTGGCTACCCTCGCCCGACAGGTATATGTCTATCCTATAAGGAAATCTATTAAAGGGTTATCTATCCTCAAGGAAGATCGTGGGCAATTGAATCTAAGGCTGAAACCTAAAATCCCTTCGTCAAGTTCATTTTAAGTTTACCAAATCAATCTTATTAAGGACCAATTAACAAGAAGTATTAAGCTTAAGACTCAATAAACAAACTAAAGAATTGCCCATAAAAAAAAATCAATTATTAAGTGTGTGTATATTGTGTTTCATCACTTCCCTAGAATAAAAATAAAATTCTGGAGGGTTGGGGATCCACCTTTACTATTTCTAATTTAGAAATCTCCCTTACTATAATATAAAATTTATCAGTTATATTACCAACCAGCCATATAGGCGGTATCCTCATTAAGTCAGATTTTAATTAAGTCCGACCGACCATAAATGCGATATCATTATTTGTCCATAAACCAGCCATATAGGCGGTAATCATATGTCACATAAAGACCGGCCATATAGGCGGTGTCACATTATGTCAAATCAATAAAATCAGCCATTAAGGCGGTATAACCTTTTATGTTAAATTATAATTTCCATAATATAATTAAGGGAGATTAATCTAAACTAAAATAATAAAAGTTTCACCCTTCTCCCAGCGGAAAATTAACTACAAAACATAAAAGTAAATAAAAGAAAATAAAATACTACTATTACTGAAAATAAAAATACATAAATTAAATATTGAAAATAAATACAAACAAGATGCAATCCTTAAATTCCTTACAAAAACCTAAGGAAAGCATGAGGATTACAAATGAAATGGCTTGGTATTTATAGGAAAATCTAAAGGCTTCCACCAATTTCTCCACCAATTGCTCCACCAAAAACTCCACCAAACACTCCACAAAATCCTCCACCAAATATGCAAGCATGTTTTGTGGAAGTTTGACAATTGTAAATTGTCATTTTCCATTTTTTTATTTTTTTTATAATGACTTTAGTAATTACACAATACATATTTGATTATTCATTAATTTCGATCTTGAAAACTTTGGAATTCGAAAATATTTAAAATTTCAAAGTTGTATATCTTTGAGTCTTCTTTATTCTGCAACTTGAATTAGCTCAATCGGATATCAGATGAAAACGTTATGGACAAAATACCAAACTTGCGTAAAATTGGAATTTCCGAAACTGTACTTCGTGACGCGTATAGTAAATTTCTGTTTTCACCATTTTTTACTTTGGATTTCATTGTTTTAGCCTCGAGTTGATTCCATTAAGTCCTGATACTTTATTTATCTACAAAATACATCAAAACACATCAAAACGTTCATAAAACTTGAGAAACTATACAAAATATTAGGTTAAATGAGTGGGAAATAGTGATATAATTACCACTCATCATTCATCTGATGAGATTCATAGTGATTCTCGACAATACAATAGTTGTACTGTTGGTGACATGATGAAAGATAAATTTTTAGATACAAATCAGATTGTCATACCAAAAGATATCCAGCACGACATCCAAATGGAATATTGGGTTCAATTATTTTGCAATCAGGCATGGCGTGTAAGGGATGCCCGATGACCTCTATACGAGGTTCTTCCGAGGATTCGTGTAGAATTTTCCATTTATATTCATATATGCTAAAATGTGTTAATCCTTAGATAATTACTCACTTAGAGAGAGATGAATGGGTCAGTTCCATTATTAATTTTTGCATTAGGTCAATGTGAATAAGAATTTGGGATAAATTTATAATGATATGGCCATCCTCCAATTGTACATGGCATTGTATCCCGAGTGCGAATCATAATATCGTCCATTCAGAATCATTTATGGAACTTACATCTTGGTTTCCATCCTATATATCATGAAATCATATGACCAGATATAAAACATGTATGGCCAGACAAAGGACAAGTCTGGCCAAACTTATTTCACATATCATATAGTAAGGAGAACATATATAAAGTAATCAAATAGAATAACTAATCATGCATATCATTTATATCTTGGCCAGTAAAATAAACACATGCATATTAATTAATTAAAGCAAAATAATAAAACAAGTAAACACGCATAAATTAATAGTGATGAGCGTAACATCAAAAATATCTAAGCATGCAATACCATACAGAAAATAGTGGGCACGATCAGTTATATCAATAATGTGTGGATTTCCGGTTCGATATACTTTGTCAAAATAGGAACTCCAAAATATGTATGAATACGAAGGGTGCCCACAGTTCATACATTTTCTATGTAGTTTGGCTCTGAAGATGTTTCCAAACATCATGTCACTATTGGATTCATACTAGGGGCAAGGAACTCCAAAGGTGGGTGTTTGCTTCTTACGTTTTCAGTTTCTAAACCATTCATTATTGTCCAATCACTATTGAATTCGTCTCATTGAGTACATATAAATCAACATATTATGGGTCTCTTAAATCTTTATGGATTAAAAGATACGGTTGTTTAAAGTTTGGTGCACAGTTGGAAATTCTAGAAGATAAACTGATTTTTATTTTTTTTATTTTTTGGATTTTTCTTTTTCATTCTAATGACTCAATAATACAAGGAAATTATACAATGATACAAAATTAAGACAATTAATGAATTGAAATAATGTAAGAACAAAACATAAGAAGCAAAAACCGATGGAAACAAGACAAGACAAAAACAAGAAGCAAAAATAAACGGAAACAAAAAAAAAAACCTTTTTTTTTAATGAACGAAACACAAAGAAAATAAAAAGATAAAATCTGACCTTGAAACATTTGCTACTGATACCCGTTGTTGAGAACCTGCTTGGAACAAGGCTAAACAAACCCACAAAAAATTAATATTGTTCCCAAGAAAGCCAAGATAGTACGAAATAAAACTTTAAACCTCTGAAGAGCAAGAAACATAAACATAAAGTGCTAAGGGGCACCACAAAGGGTTAGCAAGCTTTTGATAAGCCAAAATCAATGAGAACAAGTTGAGGGTTACTCAAGTCTCAAGAAAATAGTGATTTTTATTAAAAGATAGGTTGTTGTCATTACAATGAATAATGCCCCTTTAAATAAGTGGCTAACTCTAATTCTACCCAAACATAATAAAAACCTAGTAAAATAAACCCAATAACACATTAAATTCTTTAAATTTTCGTGCATGGGCTTTTTAATTTAATTAAAGTTCAGCCTAATACTTAAACTTCACATAACCTTAAGAAATATAAAACATAAAAGCTATAAGGATAACTTGCTTCTATATTTTGACCAAGATAAATTCCGAATTGGACTTTGACATAAACTACAAAATTGTAGAGCCATGTGTCTTCTTTCTAACGCAACTTGAATTTCTAAAATCGGATATCAGATGAAAAATTTACTTCCAAAATATGAAAAATGTGCAAATCTCGGTACTACTAATGCACCATTCGGAAATTAAGCCCAAAATCAATCAAGGCAGCCCATACATGTCCAAGACCTATTCCATTCTTACCTTAGATATAATAAAGACTTCATATAAAGTCTCATGTATGGAACAAACTCCAGAACCTAAGGAATCTTCCAAATCCATAAAAATGGTCCAAATACACCAATCTGACCAAGCAATGCAATTAGACACAACTTCAAGTTAACTTGGCCCAACAAACAGAGCTCATTCTAGATCACATCATTCTCACTATCTTGAAAAGGATTTGCCCTCAAATCCGAACCCGAATCATATATAAAAATGACAGGATTAATGTGGCGACAATCTTGTAACAAAATAACACAATATGGAAAAGAATGATTAAGGTGAGCAAAAGTCAATAAAGCTAATGAATGACTTTCTTCAATATTTTTCCCATCCAAATCTCTCAATTTTTACTCTTATTCTTAACTCCACTTGCAACCCCAAAGAGATTCTCAACTCGATTCACATTTGAAACCTCATTTAAAACAAACTCAACATGCCCATGTCGCTTCCTCAAACAATCAACACACTCACCCACAATCTGATCACACTTTATATATTCAGTCACATGCACTATTTGCACCTAATAACTCATTGCCTTACAACCAAATTCAGATTGCTCCACATGATATTCACCCTCAATAGTAACTTCAAGCACCTAATTGGCATCATGAACAACCAAATCAACAACACTAATGTTATCGCTCACATCAATATCATCATTATCATCAACACCATGAACTATCTAACTCTTAGAAACATCAATATGTTTCATTTCATTACTCAAGGCTATGCTCATATCCTTCTTCACTTCACATTTTGCTAATGTCTTTTTCTCTATCAATTATGGAACCTCTCATAGTAACATCCAAAATGCAACAATCGCACTCTTCCTTTTAGCCCACTCTTCTTCACTAATCTGCATGTACAACTCTTCCTTATAGACCTCTTGTAGGTTAAAGGAGCCCTTGCCTCTTCAATTTCTCTAGCACCTTAGACATGGGCCTTCCCAAGTTGGAAAACTGCCTGTTCCGGATAGCGGCAATTTCAGCAGAAACGGGCTTTGTTCCCGATGTCCCCCCAATGGGCCTCCTGTTCAGACCATAGAATTTTCTATTCTCGGCCTCTTCTTCCTCAATATCCATGACAGTTTCCCTCAACTACCGAAAGTCTGCAATCATGGAGGTCATCCTCCTCAACTTGCCGTAAATGGAGGGCTTGGTGCCCTTGATAATCATCTTGATCTGATCCTTCTCCGAAGGCCTAGTCTGCATTTTCAATAACTGACCCCTCCACCGATCCACATACTCCTTAAAACTCTCCTCCGCTTTCTGCTTAACATTCTCCAGATCATGGAGTGACAGATCGATCTCCAAGTCAGTGACATATTGCTTCAGGAAAGCATCGGCCAACTCCCTCCAATCTTCCTTTACTTTCTTCTCCAAAATGTGGTACCACACCACGGGAGCTCCTTCAAGCGACATTCCAAACATTTTCTGCACTTGGCGCTGAGATAAGCCAACTGAACTCATGACTGATACAAACTGTCAGATATGCACCATCGGATCCCCATTCCCGTTAAACTTAGCCATATCCGGCATCTTGAACTGTGCCGGCAACTGTTCCTCAAAAGTCAATGTGTCATAATCCAGCAAATCCTCATTCTTACCCCTCATCTTGCGGGTAACCGACTCAACCTGATCCCGAAGTTTCTGTAACTCTGCCTGAGACCCAGATACTCTGCCCGCTGCATACTCTGCCATATCATCAAAAGTGGGGGTATCATCCCCCAATCTGTTCGGAGGTTCCTCTTGCCTTGCATCCCCAGAACTACCCCCGGCACGAGACCCGGCTATACCAGCCACAGCAGTAGTCAAAGCCTGCAACTGTTCAGTGACCTTGGCGAGACTGTTCTCTAACTGATCCATACGGGACACCTCATTATCAGATTCACTCATACTTGTTCTTTTAGTGAGCCTTGTCCCTTCTCTAACCCAAACGATATCTATGTTGTCTTTTTAAGACATAGATGGTGTTAACATGATATATGTATGCATGAGGTGCATGAGATGCATGTAACATATAACATACTAGATTAAATAAAATTCTCAAACAAATCGGCCTATTATCATTTTAGAAGCTGTTGGGACAACTGTCATAAGAGTGAACCCGTTCCAGTTTAAATGGCCCAACGAGTTCATGTCTTATGGCAAAGAGCCCAACTAAATCCAAATGATGATATTCCGAACACAAGCATAAGGTGGCCCACCAACACTTAGACGCATTTGGCCCAATAGTCATGGACTACATCCTTGTCCCAGTTTAAATGGCCCAACAAGCCCATATCCCATGACAAATGGTCCAATGGATCCAAATGACGATGTTCCCAAACACAAGCATAGAAGGGAGATAATGCAAACATAACATAATAATTTTTACATAATGGCCCATCAACATTTCAGAAGCCTTGGGCCTAATAGTCATACAGTACGAACTTGCCCCAGTTTAAATGGCCCAGCAAGCCCGCATTTCTAACAATAGTCCAACTGCATCCAAATGAGGATGGTCCATAAGCACATTCTCAAGGAAATAATTGTTACTTTAACCATACAAACCGGTCTATGGGTGGATTTGCAGGAGTATGGACAAGGGCTCTCACCGGCGAAGGATAGCCCACAACTAGGTCTCCCCACTCAAGGGTTCAAACGACCAAGTGAGCGCATCCCTTTTTATACACTAAGGTACGTGCCAATGAGCTATGGTGTGTGACGGACTGTCAAATGGATTTCCCGTTGTAGATTCCCCAGAGGGAAGGTGGAGCGAGGCTTACTTAAGTACCCAAAGCCTCTTAGGCTCTTATCGCTTGGTGTCAGGAATAAACAACGAGTCCTCCAAATTAGTCCATCATAAAGGCTACGAGTAGATGGCCATATAGGTGTCCTCACAGCTTTTCCTTCTAGAAAGGTAGTGAGTGAAGGAAGACACCAAACCATTACCTAGCCTCAAAGTGCCATTGATTAAACCCCCACTTATCCACTATAGACATGGCCAATTAAAACATAAATCCAATCATTACAAGACAATATTTCGGGGCTAATCCTCTATCCCCAGTGGAGTCGCCAGACTGTGGGAACATAACTACCTGGGCGACGCTGTTCTAGGCTCGCGGCCTAGTTGGGAAGTGCTAAATAACATGGAGTCGCCACCCGGTGTGAATCGGGACAAAGATTTAAGGCCGCACTCACCCCTCGCAAGGAAAGACCTCAAACCGTTGGGTTCGGAATGGTCCCTTACTTATGTCACTTGTAATGAAAGGATTTATGTGATAATTTAATCAAGTTTAAGTAACACTTATTACCCGAAGTATCATGCTTCTAAATTCCCATATACCAAATAAAACTTATGCACACATTTCACATATATCTCACATCTAAAATTGCATGCTTAAAAATATATCAAAGTAGCAGCGAACATACAACTTCATTGGCATATTACATTCAAGCAAACACGAGCACACATATTAACCATACAAGCACACATATGGGCACTTTTTCAAGTGGTATGTGGAATTGTATCCCAAGTACAGACCGCACTACCGTCCATTCGGAATCGGCTACGGAATTTACGTCTGGGTTTCCATCCGATATACCGCAAGAAATAATACTCAAATGTTATCATGACATAAGCATATGAATTGTAATACATTAAACACGTTCATATTCATACATGTGGGGATAGCTACTAGGAAAACTATGCGTTAAATCTAATGAAGAGGACTCAATTCAGTGGGTGCGCGTTCGGGTAGCATTCGAGAACGCGTGCGAACAGTAAACAGGAGGTTCACGTTCGTGTAGCGTCCGAGAACGCGTTCGAACGGAACCGAACCTGATGCATTATGAAACTAAGAAAGTGCGTGTGTGTTCGCATAGCGTTCGAGGACGCATGCGAACGGTAAACAGAAGGTTCGCGTTCATGTAGCGTCCGAGAACTCGTTCAAACGGAACCAGACCTGATGCATTATGAAACCAAGACAGTGTGTGTACGTTCGCGTAGCGTTCGTGAACGCGTGCGAACAGTAAACAGAAGGTTCACGTTCGTGTAGCGTCCGAGAACGCGTTCGAATGGAACCAGACCTGATGCATTATGAAACCAAGACAGTGTGTGTGCGTTCACGTAGCGTTCGTGAACGCATGCGAACGGTAAACAGAAGGTTCACGTTCGTGTAGCGTTCGAGAACGCGTTCGAACGGAACCAGACCTGATGCATTATGAAACCAAGACAGTGTGTGTGCGTTCGCGTAGCGTTCGTGAACGCGTGCGAACGGTAAACATAAGGTTCGCGTTCGTGTAGCGTCCGAGAACGTGTTCGAACGGAACCAGACCTGATGCATGCAACACAAAGAATAAAGATAACAACGTCAAATTCAATATGTCCGATCAAATGTATCTCGCATTTGACTGAACATACATCAACCGGCGCGGCAAAGCATCGTGGTAAGGGGGCTTTAACCCCTCCCCATAGGGGATTTCACATCACACTTACTAAGCCCATGCGCTAGACTGAATCATGCATACAAAGAATTAATAGCAATAATATTAAACATAGTATGCCCGATTGAATGTATCTTGTATCCAACCGAACACACATCAACCGGCGCGGCAAAACATCGTGGTAAAGGGCTTTAGCCCCTCCCCATAGGGGATCTCACATCACACTTACTAAGCCCATGCGCTCGATTGAATCATGCATACGAAAATAAAGACAATCATATTAAACTAAGTATGCTCGATTGAACATATCTCGCATTCAACCAAACACACATCAATCGGTGCGGCAAAGCATCGTGGTGAAGGATTTTAACCCCTCCAATTAGGGGACCTTTCATCGCACTTACTAAGCCCATGCACTCGATCGTATCATACGGGAATAAACAACATACATAATTTAAATGACGAGAAATGAATAAACCAAAGCAACACAAAACGAGAGAAGGTGCCGTTTACTCAAGTGGTACGTGGAGTTGTGTCCCAAGTACAGACCGCACTACCGTCCATTCGGATTCGGCTACGGAATTTACGTTTGGGTTTCCATCCTATATACCACAAGAGACGACACTCTTCCATTCATCCAATACCCACAACACACATCATACACACAACAAATGCCACAAATACAGAAAATATAACCAAAATAAATGACCATAAATTACATAAGGATAAGTGTGAAAGATACCATCGGGTCTAACCTTTTAAGCTGTCTCTCGGACTCGCGTTTCACGAAGATCGGGAGGGGTAAAGCTTCGCAACTTTTCTGGTTCACTGGTTTGCCTCTTCCTTCGCTGTTCGGCCGCTCAAGCTACTGTTCCGCCTCCGTTTTGCTGCTGTTTCCTTGTGGTTTTGCTGCCGTTTCCTCTGTGTCCTCTGCTTACTGTTGGTGGACTGTTTTGACGTTCTTGACGGACTGTTCTGTGTGTTCTTTTTGGTGTGGTTTTGTGTGGTTATTTCAAGGATTGTAAGTGTCTTTTATGTTACTGTTTTAAGGGATTTTAGGGACTGTTTCGGGAGTGATTTAGGCTGCTGTGTTTTTGTGTGATTTTCGGTGATGTGTGGAGGTTTAAAGGGGCTGATTTTCGGTGGTGGTTAGGGGTTGTTTTGATGCTTGTAGTTTCGGTGATGTGAGGGTAAGGATCAAGGGAGTGATTTTTTGTGATGTCTAATATTTCTTGTGTGAATTGTATGTCTGAGCTAGAGAGATTCCAGAGGAGGGGTGGCTAGGTTAGGGGTTGTTTATATAGAGAAGGGCTAGGGCTTCACCTTGTCTCACAAGGAAGGGATTTTGGCATTAAAGTGAGGATTTGATTTGGTGTTGAGCAAGGAAAGTCAAAGATTGAGGGGGGACAAATCTTGGCTAGATTAGGAAGACAATATCTTTAATTTGTTATGATTGATTTAAGATTGATTTTAATTAGGAATATCTTATTTTAATTTAGTATGTGATTTGCTTAGTTAGGAAGTTAATATATTTAATTTATCTTTATTAGGTATGATTATATTTTGTGTTTTATTTAATTGGTAAATGATTTAAATATTTTATTTAATATTTAATGTTTAATTTAATTAAATTGGGATGTGTTTTATGGGATTTGGGGGGCTAAATGGGCTGGGGTGCGAGGCTAGCAGCAAAAACAGAAACACCGGCTCCGTTCGAACGCCAATCAGAACGTGGCACGAACGTCCGCAATCTGTCTGAGGTTCGAACGAAGTAATGAACGCAGCACTAACGAAGACAGTGAACTTGTGGAACGAGCTTGATGACGTACTTATCCTGAATTTCCCCTTCCGACCTCCGTTTCCCACAATATCCTTAGCTAAAAAGGTAGGGCCTCCAATTGAGACTCATCATCGGGTTTCACATGCGAAAATGCAATGCCTACAGTGAGTATCAAGAAAGGATCCGTCAATTCTGTGTACAGGTCATATGTAGTCCATAATTGATTATCAATCTGTTAAATCTATGGCTATAGTATACTTTGGAAGTGAGTTCTGAATGTTATTTAGAGATTGCTAATAGATATGTCGACAAGATTATTCCTATAGAGATTTGACGTTTATATCTATATATCTGGGATAATCTGGATACCTGTGATGGAGGGATTATACGTATGCAATGACCTTGACCTGTATGATTCAGCGAGTTTATCTGTGGTAGTCATAATTTACGGGTGGGTGAAATATGGTCATAAAATTGGATTTCGTGACGGATATGCCTGAATTTAGAGAGTCTCACTAATTAAATATACTCGTAGAGCACTAGGGCAACTGTTATGAATAATACTGATTATTTATAACTCGTTTAATGGTTAAACGAAAAATACATGCAATCGGGACCTAACGGTTATTTTCGAATTAATGTGTATTTGGATTTAATATTTGATATTATTAAATACGCATTAATTAAATATCAATTTGTGATATTGTAACATCCCACCTAGGCCAGGATGCTACCGACAGGAGAAAGGCTAAACCCATCTCCATAAGCCTTTGGATCTAACGAAATTTCGGCATGATATATTCGTAACATCATGCAACCTGGCCTGTAGCCAGCAACCATACAACAACAAGAACACAACAATCTCGGCCTCAGGCCGGTAACTCAACATCAATGCATTACTCAACAAGGCCTCAGGTCTGAACTCAAAGAACAAATGCAAATACCTGGCCTCCGACCAGAACTCAAATAAAACTATACTATAACATAACTATTACATAACTCATACAAAAGAAATACAAAACAAAGACAAAGACAATGGCCGAAAGGACCCATAACTTGACCCAGGACTCGGGACTCTCTGTTGACTGCAAATTGGGGCGATCCACTGTCTTCAAAGTCTTCACCAAACTTCTGCTACTGACCTGCAAAACTACAACTGAAATGGTGTGAGTCATAATGACTCAGTAAGTAATCATACTTATAACTACAACATAATCAAACCATAACTTTTATTTTTGTTTCATTAAGTTTCTTAACCTATCTTTTACTGTAATCATGCAATTACATTTCCCTCCTTAATTCTCAAACTGTATACATCTCTCATATAAGATTACATAGTTAACATGTTAATCAAAGCGTACTATTTAAATTCTGCTAAACTCCTTTATTTTTCAGATGTTTGAAGTATCACCAATTCAGCTCTATCTATGTTATTACTCATCACATTCTTTTATTACTTACATACTGTCTAAGATTAAATCACTCACTTACATCTATTCATCATGTCATGTTATAAATCTTACACACTTACTTGAATTTATAATGTTCAATCATGCATATACGAAACCAAACCTCATACGTTGACTAACTGATTTCCGAACTTATAAGTCATAATTCTATAACACATCTATAACGTGCCCATAGTACATAACATATATTCATTGTAAGTCATAAACCTCTTATGCATACATATGTACCAACATATATCCTTAAGTAGCGTTATATTCATTTATCTTAACTATAAAGTTCAAACCCATTATCAGTGATCATGCTACTATGCACTTGTACTCTACAAATGTTACTTCAATATGAATATGCTACACACATAATCTCATTATATATGCCTTCGATGCAAAACATGTCATGCTTTTATGAACTATTATTTTAAAATCTCTTTTGAAAATACTTACATGTGAATGTACTAGTGCTATAATGCAATATCATCGACTATATGCATCTCAGATAAATTACTAGAATATATAATTTATATGCAATAATTGCAAATCATACTTTACATCAACATGTTATGTCTTCAGAAGATACTCTTGGAAAACTTTTTCCGAAAAACTATTATCTGAAAGTCTCTTTGCTGAAAACTTTACTCTACTTTCTCTTTCTGGAAAAGCTCTTTCCGAAAACTGTATCTGAAACTGAAAACTGAAATCTGAAAAACTGTTTCTGAAAAATCATGTACTAAAATCTGGTTTCTGAAATCTAGGCACTGAAAATCTGAAAACTGTGTACTGAAAATCTGAAAACTGAAAACTGCTCTACACCCAGAACCATCACTCAACTGGGTGTACTCGATGCCCAGGACCATCACTCAACTGGGCATCTCTAGAACTGGTGGTACCCTACGTCCATGACCAATACTCAACTGGCAACATAGAGATCTACACCCTGTAGCCCCTAGTCCTGCTCGAGGATCTGTGAGCGTCCCCTCAGTCCTCCACATGTGCACATGCAACTATATCCGTCAATTCCAAAGTATCCGTCAATTCCGAACTATATCTCAAGTTACATATTGGGGTAAGTTTTTACCTCATGTCCCGAAAACCATAAAACCATAATTTGTAACTCAAACTGTAATAACTTTTTCTGAAATACGATTCTTTTCAAAGCATTTAAAATCATCCTTTAAAACATTTGAAATTATTGAAAACATTGTTATCGTTTGCTCAACTGCTATAAACCTAAACACACACACATGCACATGCATATATGCATTTCTCATGCTCCTCTCTACTCTAGCCATGATTCCATTTATAATGATTTTACAAACTATAAGCTCAAATATCAACAGGATGCTTGCTCAAACTAAAACATGCTAAATTTATCTTACATTCATACATATCTATATTTATCTATACATGCACACATTCAAACCATTATAACTTAGCTTACCTCTATAACTTACCTTGCTGGTGGCTCACAACAATATAATGTATAATTTACATTCATACACACAATGGATCATTATAAACGAATGTATGACTTAAAGTATAAGAGTTGACTTATTCATTCATTTCCATTACCCTCTAATCATTTATAACCATACTAGAACATCTATCTCAACAATAGGCCCATTTAGGCATTTTCTAAAATTATTGGTTATGCTAAATCAAATACATACAAACAATTTATTTATATACTTACTTATTTCTCCATGAAACCTATATATTCTTGCTTATACGTGTATACACTCCTATTCTTGTTCTGGTATCGTTCTACATACACTGAACATATACTGTTACTTTTCATAATTGTCATTATCTAAACTTTAGTCCCATTCCTTAGGGTGTAGTTTTCTACAACCCCCAAACCTAAGTCTAATTAAATTATATTCATGATATTATCCATATGCTCTTATCTAAATATACATACTAGTTTATACCTACATATACATCTCTATACTTCTATGTGCTCATGCTTATCTCTACTCTTATATATACTTTTAACTGCTTGTTTTCATCTACATGTGTATATAGATACACCTACTACTTTCTTTTACACTCATCTTTATATATACAGGTTTCATACATATAACTATATACGACTTTGTTATATTACTAATTTCGAGCAACATTAGATTTCTTAAGTATTTGCAGTATGAGTTACTTACCTGGCTAGGCGAACTCCCGTGATCCGGGTTCGATCTGTCAACATGTAATAACACAAGGTTAGTACCCGCTATTTGCGGAACTTCCAACTCATCTATAATAACTACGAGCTCCCCCGGAACACCCGAATCATCTCCGATACTACGATACAAACTTCATTACTCTAATACATATCTTTCTGTACTATTCCAACCAGCTGGGTAGCCTAGAATCTCGTTTTACGCATTTGCGGCAAATCTTGCGGAAAAGTTTCCGCAAACGCTACGGAAGGGTCTCTAACCCTCCGAACTACCCCGAAATTGCTCAATTACCCTCGCAATAAATTATTTATACCTTAACCATGATTACGGTCGTCCAAGCTCAGTCAAGCGAGAAACGATGTTTTACCGGAAACTCGCTAATTCTACCGGATCATCGAGGGCTTTGATTTGGTAGGTGGCTCGGGCTATGAAATGAACCGACGAGCAGGGATCGACAAACCCATCACACGCCTCTAACTTCCCTCTTCGTTGTCATTGCCGGCATCATCATGGTCGCCGCCTGCCGTCATCGTGTTCGCCGCTGCTGGGTGGTCGGTTCTGCACCGGTGCGCCGACCTGAGGTGGCCGGAGTTGCCGCCGGCGTGCACTTCTCCTCCAATGGGCGTGAGGGTGCGGGTGAGGGAGATGAAGAAGGTTTGGCCATTTTTCAATTTATCAAAACTATATGGCTTTAAATACTGCCTGGAAAATATCATTTTAGTCCCCACAAAAATTACACATCAGCCCCTATTTTGGAACCTTCTGGAATATCGTAATTTTGGAGCCCTGCGATTCTCGAAAGGTTTTCAACACGAAAGTTGTTCGTCTCGGAAAAAAGAGTCCGATGGTCTAAAATTCAGCTCGATCGGAGTTCGGTTGCTCTCTCCGTGACCAAAACCGCAAACTTTACGCATTTTACGAAAATCGCGTAACTGACTTTTGATCCTCCGCGTTTTCCGACGCGACGAAAATTCATAAAATAATATTTCAACTCATATTGCATTGCTCAAACTCTTATTTTTCATTATTATCATGATCTGAGACTAAAACAGCCGTCCGAGAATTTTCTAGAACGGTCCCAAAAATCTGGGATGTTACAGATATTTAACATATATCATTAATATATGTATTTGAGATATTTAATGTAAATATAATACATTTATTTAAGATATTTATATTTAATTATTTAATTATATAAATATTATATGATTAATATAATAAAATTAACAAATATCTTAAGACATGATTATGCTTTATTAAAGTTAGAAAATGACATGAAACCATTGGAACACATTTTGTTTGCTTTATTAAAGTTAAAGTGCTAACTTTAATTTTGCAAAATGTGTGCCAATTATTTTTGAACAAAATGAAAAATAATTGTTATTTAATTTTGTTAATCAAATTTTCGACCATGGTGAGAATTGGATAGCAAAATGGTTTTGTTTCATTTTTCACACACACACAAGTTTAAAAAAAATACTACAAAGTGAGTTGAGAGGATTTGAAGAAAAATCAAAAAAGAGAAAGCTTAATTTTGGAAACTTTTGTAAGTATTTTTCAATTTTCTTCAAGATAGAAATTGTTTCTATTATTCTTATCTTCAATTGTGTTGCTAAGATTGATCTCTTTACTCTTAAGTTTGTAATTAAATTTGTTGGAAACTTGTTCTAAGATGTTGTGCATATATGATTAATTTATTTGCTTATTAGTGTAATTCAGCTTAATAAATTAATTAGAAATTAAAGTTGTCATTCTAGAGTTGATTAGCCATTCATAATTAACCTAGAATTGTTCTTGATTAATTTCATGATGGTGAGACTTGATTGGTGTGGTAATTGGATGATTAAAGTGTTGAATTTTGTCAATTTAATGTAAATTGTGAAATTGGAGTAATTTATGAAATTAGGGTTCTTAACCCATTCCAATTTCGGGGATTTTCATATAAATGATTTAATTTGAATATATTTGATGTATATTAAATTTGATATTAATTTGATTTGATCTTGATGTGTTTTGAACAAATTGGGCCAAATTATAATTAATGGAAAAATCTGGGCAGTTTCGGCAATTTGGAAAAAGTTTCTGGATTTTTTTACAATTTTTAATTTCATCTATTTGACATGTATAAATTATTTGGGGATTGATTTAGAATCAATTAAATATTATTTGACATTTTAATGACCAAAATAATTTATTTGTAAAACTTTGGGGTCTCACGACAATTAATGATAAATTTGATTTTTCAAATAAAAATTTATTTTTTATTTATTGAGTAATTAGAATAAATTGGTTTATTTTAATTGCCCAAGGAAAATATTTATTGGAAATTGTTTCGGAGTGAAAATACGCGAAAATAGTGAAAAACAGCGTTACCGGGTAACGGCGGCCCAAACAGTGAACTGGGCACTGTTCGGGCAGCCCACAAACTGTCCAAATATTTTTGGGGCTGACCTTGGCAGTCCCCATGTGCATTGGTCGGTCGGTTCGGCCGGAAACGTGTTTTATGCTATTTTGCGGAAAAACATTTTTTGCAAAAGTTTCACCGTATTTCTATATTATTTATGTCATTATATGATATCGAATAAATATATTTAGGTGAAATATGAATGAATTATTAATATTGGATATTAAATAATTTATTCGTAAGTTTAAAAAATTTTAAACTATGATTTCGTCCGAACATCGCTTCTTCCGCTGCACCTCCCTGATTTGACCCCAACAAAATTGGTATCAAAGCGAGTCTGATCTTGAACACCCGATATGATTAGCCCTTTAAAATTCTATGTTTGATAAAATCATTACTTAATACATGCATGTGTTTATTTAATTTGATTAAATAAAGTAAAAGTATCTTTTGCAGTGTTCTAAAACGCGCTAGGCGCTAGTCGGGCGGCGACCGTGCCTAGCGCCTAGGGCGCCTAGGCGGGGCCTAGACAATTAGTCGGCAGACAGTTAAAAATATAATATTTCCAACATCATAATTCATAAATTATCCAAATCATATAAATTCAAACAAAATGTAATAAACATAAAACCATTAATCAAACTCAATCAACCACATAATGATATAAAATATCATTTAATTAAGTTCATGTTCATCATCCTATAACAAAGTTGAACTACACTAAATATCTAATTCTTCATCTAATTCGAACTCATCATCTTGAAGTTCTTCATCAGAATCAAAATCATCTTCATCAAGTTCTTTGTATTCAACATTTCTGGCACTTTTTCGAGGTTGTAATATGTCATCGGCCCCAGATGCTTCTCCAACCATCCTCCAAGTAAACCCTGAACCGGGCTCTACTTCTTCATCATCACCAGAGTCACCACCCTCAATGATCCATCCTTGTGCATTAGTAGCATATTTGGCTTCTAATACATCAACTTTCAAATCCTTCTCCCTTTTGCGCTTGTTCTTCAACTTGGCATTAAAGGAAACATAGACAAGATTGTTTAATCGATTCACATCTAGTCTATTCCTTTTCTTCGTGTGAATCTACATAAATAATTTAAATAAATCAATTAATATTAATAATTACAAAATAAAATAATCAAAATTTAGCTAATGTTAAATATTTACCCCCTCAAAAGTGCTCCAATTTCGTTCACACCGGATGAACTAGTGGTTAATGACAATATCCTTTTTGCCATTTTTACCAAGTTCGCTGTATGATGTCTATATGTACGCCACCATGAAACTACAAATGAACATAAATAGTTTGAATGAAATATAAGATTTTTTTATATATTTTGCAAAATAATTCAAATGAATACTTTGTTTTTACCTGGATTAAAAAAATCAATCGATACCCGACATGCTTTTACCCCCACTTCTTTACCAAGAGCTTCTTCTTTTGCCTTGTACGAAGCCAACTCATCATTTATCACCTTACTCTGCATGTCCATGTCATTGGGGAAGAAAGCCTCCACAACCGTAAATACTGCATCCATTACTTTCACATCGTACTCGATACTTGAATCCTTATAGTAGTAGTAAGGATTTAAGAGATAAGCAACACAATGTAATGGAGTATCAAGCCGCCCTTCAATTTTACTATCAATAATCTCCAAGATTGGCCGATAATTACTCTCAATATTGTTCAATGCATCATTGATCTCTTCTTTTTTGCAATCTTTAGCTCTCCATAAACAAACCCCATGGATGGCTTTCTATCCCCATCAACTAATCTAAACACTCTCACCAAATTGGGCAAACACCTTCAAACATTGGGTCACCCCATTCCAAAAAGAGATACTCATCACCGTGGCAAATGCAGCTTTCCCTTTAGCTTGCTTCAACCATGTACACTCATCCCATTCCGCGCTAGCAAACATGGTTCGCAAACTTTCTTTTTTCTCGATCAAACTTTGTAAGGATAAGAAAGCTGAAGCAAACCTAGTTACTCCCGGTCTGACTATGTCCCTCTGTTTTGTAAACGATCTCATCATTGACAAAGTCTTGTGATGGGCATACACGAAAATGGTGAAAGCCTTGACACTATCAATGGTTTTCTTGTATCTTGGCAATTTCCCAATACTTTCAAGTATTAGGTTGATGGTGTGAGTAGCACATGAACTCCAAAAAATATTTGGCATATTCGCTTCAACAACTTTGCCACGACCATATTGTTCGAGGCATTGTCTGTTACAACTTGAACCACATTTTCCGCCCCACTTGTTCAATGCCCGTCATCACATACTCATAAATGTGCTCCGCAGTATGCGCCACATCAGAACTTTCATTGGAAGAAAGAAAAGTGGTGCCTATTGTGATATTAACACACAAATTCATTATGCTTCTCCTTTTCATATCACTCCAAGCATCTGTCATGATTGAACACCCGTTCTCCATCCACTCATTCTCATGTAGTTTCAGGAAATCTTTAACACTTGCAACTTCCTCTTTCAACAATGGCTCCCTCAACTCATATTGGCTAGGACCTCTGAAACCCGGTCCAAATTGAAAAACTGCTTCCATCATCGCTATCCAACTGTCATGGTCAATAGCATTGAAAGGAATTCCGGATTCATACACCCACTTAGCAACAAATCGCTTGACATTATACGTTTTTTCTTTAAGAAGCGCTTCATTAATATTTTGTTGCCGCATTGTTTTACCATCACCAGTTGAAGAATCAGGAGGGGTTACCACTGTCCACCTATCCAAAGGGCCGCAATGCCGAGGGGGTCTTGAATCTAACCATTCTTCTATTTCACGAATTTCAGCTTCTTCTTCATCGCCCCCAATATTAACTCTTTGCCTTATCTCACTAACATGCTTATCTTTTCTTTTCTCCTATTCCTTGCCTCTAAAATGGCTTGTCTACACTTCTCTTGATCTTCTTTACTAGACTTTGGACATTTTGCAACATTCCCCGATATATGCCCAATATGTTCTTTCATTCGGTAAACTCCACCAGAAATTTTTTTTGAACACAACTTGCATTTCACTTTATCCAAGTTATTCGGATCCACTAAAGCCCCATACTCCCATCCAACATCATTTGAATTCCGCTTAAGAACGGGACTACTCTCCAAATTAGAAGCCGCGGAAGAAGAAGCCATGTCCTATCCTATATAGTATAAATCAATTAATTTAATAAGCATTAATCATTGTTAACAAAATTACATTTTAATAACAATAGTAAAATACTAATAAGCATTACAACAATGGCAGAAAAATAATAACCAACTGCAACAAGACAACAACAGAAACTTCAACAATGGTTTAAAAAAAAAACAGAATAAAAAAGAGGTCAAATTAATATGCACAAATACAATTAACAATTAATTAATAATTTAAAGTAACTAGTCTAACTACTATTATTAATATGTAATTAAATTTTAATTATTAACAAAAAAATAAATCAAAACGAAAATTAAAATAAGATTTTAGGTCAATTAATAACATAGGGAAAATAAAATACGAAATTAGTTATACTTATAACAATTATATTAGGGGTATTTATATTATTGCTTGTTATTTCTATTGAAAAAAAAAATACCTTGAAAAGAATGAAGAAATCGTAGTCGCAGAGAAGAAATGAAGAAACGCAGCGCAGAAGAGAGAGGCAGAGGAGAAAAGACGGTTTTTTTTTATATACACAGCCAAAACGACGTCATTTTGGTTGTTTATTTAAATGGCCAAAACGGCGTCGTTTTAGCCGTTTAAATAAGACCAAAACGACGATGTTTTGGCTGTTTAAAGAACAGCCAAAACGTCATCGTTTGGTCATAAAAAACAAAAAAAATACAACGCCGATACACGGCCGATTAGCGGCCGTGTATCGGCGCCTACGCGGTCGATTGGCGGCGAAATCGGCGCCTAGGCACCGATTTCACGCCGACCAGTCGACGCGTGATTACCACCACCGATTTGGTGGTAATCGCGGCGGCTAAGACCCGATTAGCGAAAAGCGCCGCCTAGGCGCGCTTGGCGGCGCATTTTAGAACACTGATTTTTTGTTTAAAAATCCCCATTTAAATAAGGTTCTAAGAAAGTAACTAGTATTAGGAATACTTGTTTCTTCGTCTGCCTTGTCAATACAGATGTAAATATTTTCATGATGCTATGGTTGTAACGTGCCAAAGCTGTGTAGTTATGGTTGAAGGTAGTTCATTTGCTCCGATAGAACTTATATGATAAGAGACAAAGTCAAGTGAAAGTGGAAATCTTGAACTTGCCAAAGCTGTCAGGACTACATCGAAAGCTTGAGTTTGTCATTGACAAGTATAACCTTGATAGGCCTCATTGTGAATGCCAAAGCTGTCATAACGAGAAATGATCAGGACCGAACCCATGAGTCACAATGAGTGTGATCGACAATGAGTTGTCTACCTAATGAATATACGTAGGTGAGAACATGCCAAAGCTGTGAGTCGAAATATATTCATGGGGTCCACTTCCTATTATGGAATTCAATTTAATTATTGAATTTTCGTTTCCGTTGGGGATTACGGTATTACGTAAAGTAGTGGGAGGCACTGCTAGGTTAAAAATCCTTAACTTATGCGGTGTGTAGTATTATGTAAATTATCGCTTATGTTGTTCCTTATTCGATTAGTTTGATAGAATTAAACTTTTATCCACTGCATGCATATTATATATGTTTTCTGACTTCAATTATGGTTGCAGATTTCTAGAATAGGTTATAGATTAGAATAGATAATGATATAATCCTTCTAGACAGAATAGTTTCTTATGCAGTAAAGATTGACATGAATTGTTCATGTCTCGAGATTCTTCACTGGCATTAAGAAAACTCAATTAGGTATTTGTTTATCTAATAATGACGTTTCTTAGCTTTAGTGACATTCAGAGGTTACGTGTCAGAAGCTATTTGTTTTTCGATTATTTGCAAATGTTGTAAATAATTTGAAACTAAATAATAAAGCTAAAAAAAGAAGATGCTTATAGTTGTGTATAGAAAATATTGATTTTCATAATACGACAACTGTAGATATTGAATATTAGATCTTCCGTCTAATTATTTAAAATATTGTTGAATGATTGTTTTGATATTTGATATCAGAACTTGCGACTATTTGATAGTTACTTATTCTTTGTAAACAGTTGTTACATATTTTAAAATGACTAGTAGTGTCATTAACGATTAGATAAACATAAGAAAAATATTCGGTTAAGTAAATAACTTATAACATTATTTTATGAGATTTTATCACTTAAGTATTGGATGCTTATTCCATATGGTAAAGGATGGTCTGATATGAGATCATACCACATATTCTTATCCATTTAACGAATATTATATTCGGGAAGATGACTAAATCTCATTTAACTAATAACTGTCATTGGACCAGAAAATTTATTAAAATGATACATTGGATGTATGTAATTTAATGAATTGTAAATTACTTAAGGTAGTTTTCTTTACTTCGTAACTTAGTCAATGAACTGTCGTGACTTAGTTACGTTTCTGATGAAACACAGATAGAATATTTTGACTGGTTCAAAGATATTCAATCTGAAGTTTTGAAAATTGTATCTTTAAAATTCATCGTGAGTCTTTGAATTGTTCAAAGATGTTTGATACGATCAAACATATGAATTTATGGCAATTTATTCTAAGGTTATTCGAAGAATATAATTATTACATCAATATCATTCTTCCACGATTCCATGTTGATGGAATTAGTTAGTGGAAGAAATCGAATCTTATGCGATTTGATTCGTTTGATATTGAGAGTTACCGAATTAGTTAGAATACTCTTGGGGATATGCTACAATAACATTAATTCATCATTTTAATTAATGTTCCATTAGTTTCTACAATTACGTGTATGATGTGTATAAGTAGAAAATTCGAATCTTGAAATGTTTGAGATTTGAATCTATCTTTTGTATAATGGTTATATAATTGATATTACTTGCGCCTCGGAGCTACGAGTAAAAGTTTATAATTTATTTTATTTAATAGAATATTACATTCTATTTGATAGAATATCTTTTCTACGATCTCGAGTAATAAAATTATTTATTACTTAGTGTGTAACATTGGATGTTGACTATTGTAGAAAAGACTTTACTTATTGAAGTCAAATACGGTGATAAACTATAAATGGAACTACATAATTAATAAAATGAAAATACCCTTTTATTACTTCCAAATAAGTGCAATAGGATGTCAGAATCATTTGTAAAGTATTTGATACTTAATGGTTCTGAAAATTGTCATATAACTTATAGTGGGAGTGATATTTGATATCGAATTCGGAAATTAGCATTAGACCATAGATCTTTGATTGTTCATAGCTTACTAAGATCAAGTTTGGAACTTGATTGAGCTTTATTTATGAAACGTTCATAAAATGTGCAAATGGTTTGTGTAGCAAAAGCACAGTGGGCTTATTAAAGGTTTGACCTTAATAGTATGACAATGAGAAAAGTTATACTTAGTAATCTATTGTAGATTCTGAGGAAACTTCTCTCTAGTCGCACTAATTGAATAATTTAAGATCTGTTGGTTAATGATGATATTAAATTGTACATTTTAGCTAAAGAATACAAAGCGGCGTTTCTAAATGGTTTCTTCAGATAAAAGATCCATTGTGATTTCTAAGTTTGAAGAGTTTGTTTTGGAATGGCCCTGGAGTTTGTATTATAATAAGATTACAGTTTAGTTTATTAGCTTATAGAGCCTATTGTATACTCGGATGAGCTTTCTGGAAATTTGTGTTTTCTAATTTTGATATCAGTCAGATTGTATTATTTTATCAAAGCATAGAGAATACATACGAGATAGAAGGGTTAGTGGGAGCGTACAAATTTCTTTCTAGTATTTTACATCATAATGACATTATCATTATTAAGGTAATAATAAGATGTTTATGAGGTAAAAGGTTTACCTAAGTTTTTTTTTCTTAATAAAAATAGTGGGAGTGGTCTCTATTATATTCGATATAAAGTTTTATATATGATATAAAACTAAGAGACTGGAGAAATGCTCCCATTAGTCGTGCATTAGATATGATCTAATAAAGGACACAGTGAGACTATCTGTATGACAGTTAGTATAACTGTTTGACAGTTAGTGTGTGTCTTATATATAGTATTCATCTTTCGTAAATGATGATTCCTTTTTCGAAAGAGATATTGATTAGAATATCTAATCAATCTTATGCATCATAGGATGATGGCATAATGAATACTATATTAAATACGATTAGGGATATCAATTTAATCATAATTGTTACGAGTTATTTTGATATTCTCTAGACCATAAGATGTGTCTTGAAACATGTTCTTTATTATCTTTGAGATATTAAGAATGAGTTTCTTAATAATGGAGAATAAAGTCCGCAACCATAAGGGTCAGATTAGTTTTGAGTCTAATTATGATCTTAGACTGTCTACGTCATAAAGGTCAAAAAAGATGCAGTAAGAGTGTCACAGATGATTCCACTATGAGAGTGGAGTTAGTTGCAACTTATGAAGTTGCATAGTGATCTTATAGATTAGAAGTTTGTTATTAGTGTTGTGTTTGTGGTTGTCTATATAGTATTTTGGATAGGATCCGTAAATACTTAGATAATTTAGTAGCTGAAGCAAAATACTGATATGGCATCCGAGTCATATTGATGTAGAACTTAGTTTCTACAAAAATATGAATGATGCTTGCTAAGGAAAATGATTGTGTTTGTTGGACAAACTCAAAATATCAGAGCAGACTTACTTGTTGTTACCTACCTCTTAAGTGCTGGGTGAGTTCTTGAGGGCCATGAGTATGTGATACACATTGGGATGTGTATATGATACCATGGAATGACACTAGAGCAAGTGGGATAAATTGTTAGGGTTGGTGCTCTGAGCGCCAATCCGGATCGTATTTATGTCCAATTCACGAGCATTACCTTTTTCCATAATATTACTAATTTTTATTGGTAGCACCTCTTGTCTTTTATATACGTATTTGATCTAATTTTGATTAGATTGAAACTAAATCTGGTTTAGTGATATGTATATATATTAGACAAAGACCCCATGATTTACAACGTAGTGTGCAATTACAACATAGCTTGTAATTGACATTGGGAAGTGTCTCTATAAGTTGTATATCCTTAAATTAAGTTCCTGGTCAAGATTTACTAATATGGGTCGGTTAGTAAAATCTGCTGAGACCAGTACATATCGTATTTCGGACTTGGTCCGATGGTTTATCCCAATGAACCATGAGTTTTGGGAGACTCGTATAGACGTGTAAGTGTTTATTTGATCAACACTGAACGACTCACCGAAGATTTTTTAATAGATGGTACACCATCGTCAATGGGAATCTTCTCAGGTTGAGTAGCATTGTGATTATTTGACTTGAGATACCACTGTGGATATATGAGTTATCCCCCACACTTAGATGGCAGTCACGTCACCAATCGATTTAAATCATATCTCTACCTATTCGTTTGGTGTTGACTCATGCTTATGATATCATGTGAGTATCAAGAAAGGATCCGTCAGTTCTGTGTACAGAGCATAAGTAGTCCATAATTAATTAGCAATCTGTTAAATCTATGACTATAGTATACTTCGGAAGTAAGTTCCGAATGTTATTTAGAGATTGCTAAGGATACGTCGACGGGATTATTCCCATAGAGATTTGACGTTTATATCTATATCTCTGGGATAATCTGGATACCTGTGACGGAGGGATTATACGTATGCAATGACTTCGACTTGTACGATTCAGCGAGTTTTTCCGTGGTCGTCATAATTTAAGGGTGGGTGAATTATGGACATGAAATTGGATTTCGTGACGGATATGCTTGAATCTAGAGAGTTTCACTAATGAAATATACTCGTAGAGCACTAGGGCAACTGTTATGAATAATGTTTTTTTTTATAACTCGTTTAATGGTTAAACGAAAAATACATGCAATCGAGACCTAACGGTCATTTCTGAATTATTGTGTATTTGTATTTAATATTTTATATTATTCAATACGCATTAATTAAATATCAATTTCTGATATTTAACATATATCATTAATATATGTATTTGAGATATTTAATGTAAATATAATACATATATTTAAGATATTTGTATTTAATTATTTAATTATATAAATATTATATGATTGATATAATTAAATTAACAAATATCTTATGACATGATTATGCTTTATTAAAGTTGGAAAATGGCATGAAACCATTGGAACACATTTTGTTTGCTTTATTAAAGTTAAAGTGTTAACTTTAATTGTGCAAAATGTGTGCCAATTATTTTTGAACAAAATAAAAAATAAATGTTGTTTTGCTTTGTTAATCAAATTTTCGGCCATGGTGAGAATTGGATAACAAAATGGTTTTGTTTCATTTTTCATACACACACAAGTTTAACAAAAATATTACAAATTGAGTTGAGAGGATTGGAAGAAAAATTAAAAAAGAGAAAGCTTAATTTTTGGAAAATTTTGTAAGTATTCTTCAATTTTCTTCAAGATAGAAATTATTTCTATTATTCTTATCTTCAACTGTGTTGCTAAGATTGATCTCTCCTCTTAAGTTTGTAATTAAATTTGTTGGAAACTTGTTCTAAGATGTTATGCATGTATGATTAATTTATTTGCTTATTAGTGTAATTAAGCTTAATAAATTAATTAGAAATTAAAGTTTTCATTCTAGAGTTGATTAGCCATTCATAATTAACCTAGAATTGTTCTTGATTAATTTCATGATGGTGAGACTTGATTAATGTGGTAATTGGATGATTAAAGTATTGAATTTTGTCAATTTAATGTAAATTGTGAAATTGGAGTAATTTATGCAATTAAGATTCTTAACCCATTCCAATTTTTGGGCTTTTCATATATATAATTTAATTTGATGTATATTTAATGTATATTAACTTTGGGATTAATTGGATTTGATCTTGATTTGTTTTGAACAAATTGGGCCAAATTGCAATTAATGGAAAAATATGGCAGTTTCGGCAATTTGGAAAAAGTTTCTGGATTTTGTTGCAATTTTTAATTTCATCTATTTGACATGTATAAATTATTTTGGGATTGATTTGGAATAAATTAAATATGTATTTGACATTTTAATGACCAAAATAATTAATTTATAAAACTTTGGGGTCTCACGGTAATTAATGATAAATCTGATTTTCAGATAAAAATTCAATTTTTATTTATTGAGTAATTAGAATAAATTGGTTGATTTTAGTTGCCCAAGGAAAAAATTTATCAGAAATTGTTTCGGAGTGAAAATACGTGAAAACGGCGAAAAATGGCGTTACCGGATAACGGCTGCCCAAACAGTGAACTGGGGACTGTTCGGGGAGCTCATGAACTGTCCAAATGCTTTTGGGGCTGACCTGGGTAGTCCCCATGTGCATTGGTCGGTCGGTTTGACCGAAAACACGTTTTATGCTATTTTGCTGAAAAATATTTTCGTAAAAATTTCGCTGTGTTTCTATATTATTTATGACGTTATACGATATCGAATAAATATGTTTAGGTGAAATATGAATGAATTATTAATATTGGATATTAAATAATTTATTCGTAAGTTTAAAAAAATTTAAACTACGATTTCGCCCGAACATCGCTTCTTCCGATGCGCCTCCATAATTTGACCCCAACAGGCCTAAGGTCGGCCAGATATAGAATTCAATCTTCATGTCCAGCCGGACTTACTGGAAGTCTAGCCGGATGTTCTACGAAGTCCTGAAATACAGAAACGTGCATATACAAATACCTATACAGTGAACAAGCAATTTGGATACATTTATAATTAAATGGCCATCCCTCAGCGGTATGTGGTATTGTATCACGAGTATGAACTGTTAGGTTTGGTGCTTAGAGCGCCAATTTCTTATGTATTTCCCTGGAAATACTTTTGTAAACATTTTATTATGAATAAAATAAACAGTTTCTATAATACAATATCTATTTATATATGATAAAGACGTAATTGACCTTAGTTAGATTAGTTATGATATAGTTGCAAAAGCCTCGCAACTTTCATTGAGTTGTATCATAACAATATCATTTTTTAACAGCTCATGGTCAAGGTTTACATTACTTGGTCAGTAAGTAAACCCACTAAGACCGGTACGTGTGTTAGGGTTGGTGCTCAGAGCGCCAATTTTCTTATGTATTTCCCTGTAAATACTTATGTAACATTTTATTATGATTAAAATAAACAGTTCCTATTATATAACATCTCATTATATATGGTAAAGACGTAACATACCTTAGAATGATTAGTTATGATAATGTTGGAAAAGCGTCGCAACTGACATTGAGTTTTATCATGAAGTTGTCATTCTTAGACAATTCCTGGTCAAGGTTTACACTACTTGGTCATTAAAGTAAACTTGTTGAGACTGGTACATGTCGTATATTAGAATCTTGGATTCCAATGGTTTCTTAATGAACTATGAGTCTTGGAGACTCATATAGACGTTAGGTGTTTATAGCGGATAAACACGAAACGACTCACCAAAGATTCTAAATGGATGGTACACCAACGTCAATAAGAATCTTCTCGGGTTGAGTGAGAATAGTGATTCCTTGACTTGAGATACCACTGTGGATATATGCGTTATCCTCCACACTTAGATGGCAATCACGTCACCGATCTATTTAGATCAGAGCTCCACCTGTTCGTTGGGTGTGGACTGATACTCAGGATATCATGTTTGTGTCAAGAAAAGATTCGTCAATTCTGTTTATAGAGCATAGGTATTTAATAGGGAATTGGCAATCTGCTAAATCCATGCGCCTGCGGTACACTGTAGAAGTTAGTTCTAAGTGTTATTAAGAGAACACTAATAGAAAGGTCGATGTTATTATATCTATAGAGATTTGACATTTATATCTATATCTCTGGAATAATCCGGATATCTGTGACGGAGGGATTATACGTATGCCATGACCTCGACATGTATGGTTCACAGAGTTTATCTGAGTTCGTCATAATTTACGAGTGGATAGATTATAGACACGAAATTGGATCTCGTGAGGGATATTTTTAAACCTACAGAGTCTCACTAATGAAATATACTCGTAGGACACTAGGGAAACTTTTTTGAATAATACTGATTATTTATAAGTCGTTTAACAGTTAAACAAAAATTACATGCAAAGAGACCTAATGGTTATTTCCTAATTGATGTGTATTTGTATTTAATATTTTATTTTATTAAATACATATTAATTAAATGTCAAATTATTATATTTGACATATATCATTGATATATGTATTTTGATTATTTAATATAAATATAATACATATATTTAATATATTTTTATTTAATTATTTAATTTTTTAAATGTTAAATGATTAAATTAATTAAATTGAAAATATCTTAAGTCATGATTTACCATTTAAAATGGCCATTTTTGATTTGATACACTTGTTATTTTTCATTAAATGCTTTAATGATAAAATATCTAAAAGTCAAGTATATCTTTTTCATTTCATTAATTGAAATAAATTGAAAATATCTTGATATATTTTCCTTGCTAGTTTGGGCCATCAAAGAAAAATATATAAGATTTTTTTTTGTTTCATTTTAATACAACATAATAAGTTACCAAAATAATTACAAAGAAAGTTTGAGAGAAAAAAGTTGAATAACAAAGGAAAAATCAAGCAAAAGTTTGAATTTTGTAAATATTTTCTAAATTTCTTAAACTAGAAATTTGTTTCTATGATTCTAGTTTTCAACATGTGTTGCTTAGAATTTTCTCTACTATTTAAGTATGTAATTAAATGGTTGGGAACTTGTTTGAAAGATGTTAGCACGTGTGATTAACAAAGTAAGCTTATAATTGGTTATTAAGCTCTCTTTTGATTATTTGATAATCAAGTTGCCATTCTAGAGTTGTTAGGCCACTCATTGATGACCTAGAATTGTTCTTGTGTTATTTCAAAGTGGTGAGACTTGTTTGGTGTTGTGAAAATTGAATTAAACTATTGAATTTGATTAATTTGGTGTAATTTGTCAATTTGAAGAAATTATAAAGTTAGGATTCTTAACCCTTCCAAATTTTGGGCTTTTCATATATGTATTGTGTATTGATGTATATATAATGTATATTAAATTTGGGATTGATTGGATTTGATCTTGACTTGTTTTGAACAAGATTGGACTAAATTGTAAATCCTAGAAAGTTCAGGGACCTCTCGGTAATTTAAAAAAAAATGGAATTTTTATCGAATAAACACTGAACAACATATCAAAAAAATTGGAACTTGTATTTTGATGTGTTGGACATGTATAAATCATTTTGGGATTGATTTGGAATCACTTAAATATGTATTTGACAATTTAAGGACCAAAATGAATAAAATATAAACTTTGGGGTCTATTCGGCAAATATAAAGAAATCTGATTTTTGGGTAAAAATTTGAGATTTTAAGTATTGAGTAATTAAAATAAATAAGTTTATTTTAATTGCTCGAGAAAAATTTTTAAAATCGAAAAATGTTGATTTTCCGCGTTCCGCTGCGTTTACTCAGATTTTCCCCTATAAAATCCCAACAACGTGTCGTATATTTGAATCTTGGATTTCAATGGTTGATTATCAATAAACAATGAGTCTCGGAGACTCGTATAGACATGTATGTATTTATATCGAATAAACATTGAACGACTCACCGAAGATTCTTAATGGATGATACACCAACGTCAATAAGAATTTTCTCGGGTTGAATAGCATAGTGATTCTTTGACTTGAGATACCACTTTGGATATATGAGATGTCCTCTACACTTTGATGATAGTCACGTCACCGACCTATTTAGGTCAGACCTTCGCATGTTCTTTGGGTGTACACTGATCCTCAGGATATCCTATGTGCGTCAAGAAAGGATCTGTCAGTTCTACGCACAAAGCATAGGTATTCAATATGGAATTAGCAATATGTTAAATCCATAGGCCCGTGGTACACTGTAAAAGTGAGTTCTAAATGTTTTTAAGAGATTGCTAATGGAAACGTTGACGTGATTATATCTATAGACGTTTATATCTATATCTCTTGAATAATTCGGATACCTGTGACGGATGGATTATACGTATGCAATGACCTCGACCTGTATGGTACAACAAGTTTATCTGTGGTCGTCATAATTTACGGTTGGGTAAATTATGGACACGAAATTAGATTTCATGATGGATTGGCCTGAACCTAGAGAGTCTCACTAATGAAATATACTCGTAGAGCACTAAGACAACTTTTATGAATAATATTGATTATTTATAAATCGTTTAATGGTTAAACGAAAGATACATGAATAAGTGGTCTTTCAGTCATTTCTTAATTAATGTTTTATATTTAATATATGATTTTATTAAATAAATATTAATTAATTATCAAATTATGATATTTGACATATATCATTAATATATGTATTTGGATTATTTAAATTAAATATAATACATATATTTAGATATTTATATTTAAGTAATTATTTAATTATTTAATTGTTAAATAATTAAAGTAAATAAATATAAAATATGTAAGTTGATATTTATTTTTTGAAATTATTTAAGTATAAATGTTTGACTTTTGGATTTAAAGAAAAGGTTATCAAATGGAATTTGACTTTTTTATTTTTGTTTGAAAATTGGAAAATATCTTTTTTATTATTTTCACCTAATTTTCGGCCAACCCTAAGTATTTAAGGGTTATGTATTTTTTCATTTACTTTACATAAGTGTTCAACCTCCAAAAACATAAAACAAAAGACTTGAGAGAAAAAGAGAAGTGCTAAGAAATTTTTCAAACAAATCTTGAAGATTGGTAAGTAATTTCAACTTTTCTTTAAAAGTAAAAATATTTCTATTATTCTTAGCTACAACATATGTTGTCTTCATGTTTTTCTACTCTTTTAGTTTTGTGTTGAGATGTATGGAAGCTTGAATGAAAGATATATACATGTATGTTAATAAAGTATGCTTGTAAACAGTGGATAAGCACACTTTTGGTCATTAGATGATCTTGTTGCTATTCTAGAGTTTTTAGGCCACTCATTGATGACCTAGAAATTTTCTTGAGTTGTTTCAAAGTGGTGAGACTTGTTTGGTGTTGTAGAGATTAGATTAAAGTGTTGGATTATATTAATTTTGGTTAATTTTTGTTAATTTGATTAATTGGAAAATTAAGGTTCTTACCTCAACCAAAATTGAGGCTTTTTCATATATGTGTTGTTTAATTATGTATATAAGATGTACAAATTATTTTGGTGTTGATTGAAAATCATCTAAAGTTGTATTTTACAATTTTGGACTAAAATGATCAAATGTAAAATATTGATCCTCTTGGCAATTTGAAGGAAATATGAGATTTTTGTTGTGAGTTATATTTTGATGTATGTGACATGTATAAATTATTTTAGTAGTGATTTGAAATCACTTAAATTTTTATTTGACAAATTAGGATAAAAATGATCAAAATACAAACCTTTGGGGTCTCACGGCAATTAAGGAAAAATTTTGGATTTTGGGTAAAAACTGAATTTTTGAGTATTGAGTAATTAGAATAAATTAGTTTATTTTAATTACCCAAGAAAAATTATTGTAATCAGAAAAATTTAATTTTTCGCGTTCCTCTGCCTTACCCGATAATACCCCTTAAAAACCCAAACAAGAAAACAGTCGATTAGGAATTTTCTATGGAATGTACGTACAAGTTTCCATCCTGTATACCACGGAGACACATGACTAGATATAAAACATGTCTGGCCGGACTTATTTCACATATCATACAGTAAGCAATACATTTATAAAACAATCAAGCAAAACAACTAATCATGCATATCAACTGTATCTTGGCCAGTAAAATAAACACATACATATTAATCAGTTAAAGCAACAAAATAAAAAAAATAAACACGGATAAATTAATAGTAACGAGCGTAACATCAAACATATCTAAGCATGCAATACCATACAGAAAGTAGTGAGCACTACTGGATATATCTATAATCAGTCGGATGTGTGTGTATGTCCGATCGAACAAGTTGTATGTCTGACCGAAGATATTATGGCAAAATAAGAACTCGAAAACGTGTATGAATACGAAAGGTTCCCTCAGGTCGTACCTTTTCTATTTAGTTTGGCTCTGAAGATACTTATGAACGTCAGGTTACTACTCGATTCGTCTTAGAGGGAAGAAACACCAAATGTGGGTGTTTGCTTCTCATGATCTCTCTTTCTCTCTCCTAGTGTTTTCATATTTTTTAGCCTCTCTAAAATTTTTCCAATTTTTAGTGTTTCCCCATTGGATTGTTATTCCTCATTTTTTGTGGAAAGTTAAAAGGGGTTGAGAATGGAAAGAGGGGACAAAATCCCCTTCCATTATCTAGTGATTGTTAATATGTTGTATCAGTTACAGCTTGAGACATATCCGATCGGATATACATTTTGAGATATATATCCGGCCATTCATAGTCATGCCCGTGATTCCAATAACTGAATATATGCATAATTATTGCCAGCTCGATATTTATCCAATAGAATATTAGGTTTGAATTATATGTCTGGTCGGACGTAATCATGTTCATTAACTTCAGTAACTGAAAATCTGCTCGTTCATTAACAACTATGTTATGTCTGCTCGGATGTAGGGTTTTCATATCATGTCCGAGCGGATGTTGTGGTTTAGAGAGAATGTAGATCAGATATAAGTGATGTTCAGTTGGCTTTTTCTGGCTATATTCATTGAGTTCCTTTCATTCCTGGTACTCATCCATGTAATTTCCATAACTTTAAGAGGGTGTCCCCGTAAGAGACTCATCATCGGTCTATGTGTAAAAATACAGTGTTTACACTAAGCACGCAAAAACCCCAAAATCCAAAATGAGTCACAATGGGTTTCAAAGAACCTGATTCTTAAAATGAATAACAACTCAAATCATGCTCATATCGTGTTACTAACAACCTATCATTACTTGGTTTACACACTAATCAAGAAAAATAAGGGATTTCGAAATGAGGCTTAAACCCTAACATGGGGAAATGCAAAAATAAGCATGAAAATGGAGGTAATGAAGCTTACTTAGTCTTCACTGAGCTTGGAAACGCATGGGTCTTCCTTGATTTGTCTTGATTTGAGAAAAATTGAGAGAGTATTGAGAGGGGAAAAGTCGTGGGTGGGAGAAATGAGAGAAAATGAAGAAAAAAGTCTTAAGGAGACTATTTTTAATGGCCCAAAATCGAGAAGATTTTGTCTAAAAATCGTAGTCGTATTCGAACGCTACATAAATGTAAGGCAAACTGAAGGCTTTCGTTCGAATGAGAGTCGAACGTGACTCGAACTGAAGCTCTCTGGAATTTCAAGTTCGAAAGAGAAGAAGAACGTTCCACTAAATACTAAATTGTGTTCTAACACTCGAATGAACGCGACACTAATGTGAAAACTTGTTGCATTCAAACACTAGAATAAACGCTCCACAAATGAAAATGTTAACTTGCAATCGAACGTCACGACGGACACACCACAAACGTGAAAAGACTGAAATTGTACACTTATGAAAAAATATATGCAATTCATTTTCTAATGCTCATGGACTTGGACCATAGCCTCGGTCAACATGCATACATGTTATGTGAGCATAAGGCATCACATTACTTTTCCTTCATGAATATAATCATCTTGATGTGCATTACTGTACATTCTAAAACCTGGGGTGTAACAATCTGGCTCGAGCTCGCTATGCATATTCAGGGAATGCAACCTCTTTGTACGGACCTCCCATCGTCAGAGATGGGTCAATAAATGGGTGAAGCACTAATACAGTGAGTCAAATTGAAGTTGATGATCCTGCCGACCCCTAACCTACACCTCTACCTCTTCAACGTGGCACTGTAATCATAAACAAAGAACAAAGGTTAGAAAAATCATACATTTACATATACATACATATATGCTAACTTTTATCTACAAATATCTGGTAGCAAAAGCTCTCAGAGTCAGCACCACATTCGCTGCCAATGTCATATGATAATACTAATTTACGAACCCGAAAAAAACCTTCAACATGGCTTGATCAGTATCGAGAACTTGGCAAAAAAGAGAAAATAAGCACTCGAATAAATGTACAAGGGTATCATTCACCGTGGTAATAATCAACGGTTGTATCCCGTCCAAAGACATCGACTGGACATCATCAACCCCCACATTATTACCGACTATGTAGGTTGGATCCAGCCAAAAGCCCATCGTGTCAGGAATGATACTGGAGGAAGTCGAGGTTGACGCAGAAGACGAATCATATCGAGAAAAAGAAGCTCAGGCTCGGGCCCGTCTGATAGACGTTGCTGGATCCGTAGGTGTAACATCATTTTCCTCAATATGAGAGGGTTGACTTGCGTGGCGCATACCGAGGCCTCTCCTACATGCCTGTATCAAGAATCATGTAAACAATTAAACATTAGATCTAAAAAAGGAATCCAGAAAGGCAACCAGTAATACATACCTGAGTATCCCGATGTGGCTCAAAAAGGGGAAATGGCCCTAGGAGAGTAGAACATGCCCACTATTGATAGTCACCCTCCGCTAGAAAGTAGTCAACATGGAAGCCATTTAGAGGGCCATCAAATCCTTCTTTTCAATTCAGAGACCAATGAACATAGACTGAGGCGAAAAATCATGAACTCTATGGGCACATGTGTAAGAAATGATTTTTCGCACAGCAGAAGCGTGTTAGGCATCGGGATTGACCTAGAAAATTTTTTCTGCTCTCCCCTCATTGTTGACCAAATATTAATAGCCCCTTATGCCATTATTTTGAGTGATATTTGATGATTTTATCAACAAAATATCACCCCCAAGATAGCTGTAAGTTACCACCTCATATACGCACACAACATACCCAAACAATATAGGCAAAAATTCAGGTCTGATTTTTCAACTAAAAACCACCCCAAAATACAACCTCTAATGTCCCAAAACACTATACAAAAATAAGTTAACAAAACACCTCCCCTAAAGGCCAAGAAAATGGGGCGGCAGTGATCAGATTTTTCTGCTCACCGCCGAGTGATATAAGAAAAGGGTGAAGAAGATTTTATCCCGAGTTCTAAAGGGTCTTACATGCTATGATTCGCAACCAAAAAAAGATAGAGTGGGTTATGTTCTCACAAAATGAATCCCTAAATATTTTAGAGATTCAAAATATCACAAAGTTTTTGGCTTTTATTTTATTCTTCAACACTTGAGAGAAAATAAAAGAACTTAGGGAGGCTAGGGTTCCACCAAAAATAGGTTAGGGTAAAAGAAAATATATTTTTCTTTTATATCTAGGGTTTAGTTTTTAATCAAAACAAAACAAAATCATCTCCGATCTCCCACCAATATTTGGCCATCATGGCCTTTTTGGTAACTATCAAAAATAAATTAATGTCATAAATAAGACATTAATAAGTTGCCAAATAATTATTGCAACTTCCAATTCCAAATCAATTATTTTGACCTCTAAAATTTCTCGGTCCTTATGAAGTATTTTGGGCACTTATTTATAGTGCTTGAATATGGATTTGAAAAGGGAAGAGGAATCAAATTAGTTCCCCGATTCAAGTGATTACCAATCTGTATTGTCAGGGAACAACTCCATCTATATCCAACCGGATATTTATTTGAGAGAAATGTTCGATCAGAAATGAATCAGATATCGTGATTTTTATAATTGAAAATCTGCACACTCGCTGACAGCTTGATCTATGTCTGGTTGGATATTTTATTTTAGAATAAAGGCAGGCTGGATATCAATCATTTCTAGGATTTCAATAATTGAAAATCTGCACACTCACTGACAGATTAATATATGTCCGACCGAATATTTATTTGAGATATATGTTAGGCAGGACATAAATCAAAACCCAATAAATAACATAATCAGATGAAAGTGATTGGTCAACAAATCTGGAGATCTTTATATATCGGGCCAAACCAAATGCTTATCCGGTCAGACATTTTAGACTGAAGAAAATTTGGCTGGACATAAGGAATGTCCGGCTTGGACTTGGCTTGTTTTTTAGAATTCTCTAAAGTTCCCTTCACTTTTTCTAATATTTATCCTTGTAACTTTCCAAACCTTCATGTAGTGATCCTAGAAGAGACTCGTCATCAACCTTTGCATAAAAATACAATGTCTACATTGGGATTAGAGCAAATCAACCAAAATCGTGTCCCTGATATAGTTTTTGAAGGCTTGGCATAAGGAAGTCGCTACGAGACCATGAGTGAGTTGATCCCTAATGTGATTCGGTCTTTACTTGGTGATTTCACTACAGATGCGATTGAACATGTTAGACTTCAAAACAATCATAATATATATAAATTTTTTTTAATATATAGTCATTAAGTATGACATTATATAATCATTAATCAAATTAATAATTATGTCATTAAATAATTCTCAATTATTTAATATTTTTCAAGCGAGTTCATAATTGGACTATCCAATTATTTTAAGGATTTCTATAGTGTAACGAGCTAACATGGGGACCAAATGGACCTACATCTGCGAGCTCCAATAATTCTGAAATATTAATAAAAACTTTTTAATTAAATATTTTGAATTATTAACTTTAGGTTATTCCACTAAAAACCTAAAGCTGCACTCTCGTTACTATAGATATATTTTATACTGAAACTCGACAGCGTCCACCGAAATAATCACTGCATATAGATTAACCCTCCACGAGAATCTCATAATTAGAAGTCGGTCATAATGTCCGTTATACCCCTCTAATTATTTTGTGCCATAAGTACCATTGATTAATGAACAATTTATTCATAACTATTATGAATATTAATCTTTTTATTCGTAATAGATAGACTTTAGCGCTCTAACCGTTCAAATACCGAATCAACCCTTAAGGAAGATACTTATCTACTTCTCACAAGAAGGAGTGGATTTCATATCTATGTAAACGTCCCCAGCCACACACCAAACCATGTCCCTAAAATACATAGCTATTGGTCGGGATTTCTTCACCAACCTCACCTTTGAAAATCAAAGGATATAGCCTACCATGCAAGAGTTCAAAGTACACTCAAGATTATGATCAACCCATATATGATAATCTATTAGACTGATATGAATTTCATTGTTTAACATATATTAAGAAATTCATTACTGTCTTGGTCCAGTCCTATATGATTGCATAATATAAGGTGCCTTCATTATCATGTCACCACATGAATGAACCCGGATCAAAGTCCTCATACAATATTTATACATTATGTCTGAAAAGTACATTTAGTATCCAAAGGCATACATGATAATTTATAATATGCGACTTTAAAATCAACATTTCAATAAATGAGTAACTACATCGTTTAACACTTTAAACAAATTCCCATTTACATATTACATTATGCTCTTTGGTAAATATCCCAACATCTGCTAGAGTAATTGGCAATCACACAACTCAAAATATGTCAGGCAATATTTAGGGTTTGGGATATATATTTGGTCGGACTTAATTAGTCCCGTGATTTTAGCTAATTTGATTTTTACATATGTGCTGATAGCTCGATGTGTTCGGCCAACTATATAGTTTGAATTTCATGTCTAATTGGAGACAATTAAATCCATAAACTTCAGTAACTGATAATCTACTCAGTTGCTGATAGTTGTGTCATGTCTGATCAGATTTACGATTTTCAAAGTACATTCGGCTTGATTCTCTAACTAGAGGTAAGGTTGGCCGAACATAGGTGATGTCCGGTAAGATTTTAGATGTGTTCCCTGAAGTTCATTTCCTTCATGACATTCATCTTTATATTTCCCCAACTTTATGAAGGTGTCATCGTAAGAGACTCATCATCGAGTTATGTATGAAAATGCAACGTCTACACTAGCCACAGTGGATTAGGAAGAGCCAGAACGAAGTTGTTTTGACATAATGGCTAACCCTTAAAAGGACGACTAGAACGAAAGCAGTTTGGTCAAATGAATGGTAATTGGCTATATCAGAAGACAAAAGAAGATAGTCAGGTTTTTGACCTGACACGCAGATGATATATTTGCAGAGCAAGTAATGGATGAACATTTTGCGATATGCGTTCCTAGAATGAAACGGGAGCGGTAAGACCCACAAAGGGTCTAAACAAAGCTGAATGAGAATTGAAGAGTGAGCTTTCAAAGGACGGAGTAAATTGGAATTTTGTACGAACTGAGATGACAGCGCCTGAAGAGAATAGACCTGTCAAAGCGTTTATATCATGTAGAGTGATGGTCATGGGACCGAGTGGGAATATGTTTTTTTGTACTCAGAAGATCATAAAAGAATGGAGACCGGGAACAAAGAACGATCAAGAGCGGGAATAAGAAGATAAAGTTCAAGAATGGTCAAACGCCCAATTGATCAAAAAGGCTTTTGGTATCAACATCAGCCTTCATTCGCTGAAACCAGTCCCTGAAGGTGGAATATGGTTTTGGCCAAGTACGAATACCATTGGCCTGGCAGAGAAGGGATATAGGCAAAGGTCAAAAATAGGAAGATCACCTTTAAGTGGAAAGAGCTGGGCCAACGAGTAGTAGCTTTGACTTCTTCATAGTTGACTATAGGGTTAAGAGCGCATGCACCCCTTGCTGAGTCTAGAAATATCAAATGGGCAGCATCGACAGGAGAATCTTCTTGTATTTTTCAGTAATCCAGAAAGGTAGAATTTTCAGAAGATTCGGAAGCAAAGGACGAAGATGACATTGTAAAGTTTTGAAAGCAAAGATTTTTTTATAAATGTGTGAGAAAGTTATAGAATAGTAAAAGTGAAATGGAGAACAGAAGAGACACCTTTTTATGGAAAAGGAAATGGCACATGTTAATTGCCCTAGACAGATGGCACGCCCTAATTAGAACTATATGAAAATAGGCAGGAAACATGAAAAGAAAGGGTGCTTATTTCAATTTGATTAGCGTTAGATGGGGAAATGTGAGCAAAATACATGCGCATTTAAAAAAAGAAATTGAACACCCCGGTCATTCTGGTGTAATCCCAATAATTCTTTTTGGCATGAGAGATGTATTAAGTATCATAAAATCATGTATAAGAGTATTAGTATTCATAAAATCATTTTTCAAAAAATCGATGAATTATTTGAAGTTCCGGTACACGATTATTTTTATACCACGTACCGACCAGTCTTTACTATTTTGGCCATAACTTGAGCTAACGACCTATTTTTTGGTGATCTTTATATCATCAGAATGCTCAGACAATGATTTACAACTTTCATGTTGAATATTTTTTCACATTCTGACTAGAACCAAGTCAAAAATATATATTTTTCGGCTGGTATTGTCCAATTTCTCGAATATTCTAGCAATTTGGCATGTGCTCAATTTTATTTATTAAAAATATTTTCTTTGCTATTAAAAGGTAGCACTATTCAATTTCTCTCTCACTTCATTCACGAAATTCCCTTTTTACAACAAATACAATTTCTCTATTTTTCCTCTTCAAATCACGCCCGAGTTTGGATCAAATAAAGGAAATTAGGTGTTCCATCAAGCAAAATCCTATCAAGTAACTCTCTCGCTAATTCTTTCTTCCATTTTGTACACCCATCTTCAAAATTCTAATCTCTTGAATATTACGACTAGAGAAGATGTGTCTTGGGTGTTTAGCTTGATTGTGGTGAATATTGTCGTTTTATATGTGTTGTAATTCACTTTATTAACATGCATAATTCATTAAAGAATAATAGTCAACTACATAAATCAAAGGTCTTAGACAAACCTGAAATTAATTTACCGAAGAAGAAGAAAAGTATAAACCAAGTCGAGTTGCCTCTGTCCTTAAGAACTTATCAGCCCCGCCTCGGTGCTCTACATATTTCTTTTGGCTAAAGTTCTCCCAGTATTACTTGGTTGCTTCTTATAGAAGGGACGCTCATTTTTTCAAGAACTTGAACTGGTAATAATGATGGAAACTCTCTCTTATTTTAGACTCACTAATAATGAATGAATTATGGAATTTTTGGATGGAAGAAAATGAACCCAATGACCCCTTTTTATAGGCATGAAAGGTCGTCTTTGTCCTTTAGTTTATGGTGTAATTCTCTTAAGGGTTATACCCATTCCTTATGCCATTTGGAGCCTATAGATGTGTTCTTCCAATTTAGAGGACATGTCCCTTCAATTTGTGCTTTTTCCGGAAGGCACTTCTTAAGGGACATGTCTCTCATACACCTATACTATATATTTAGAGAATTTACAACAGTCCCCCACAATTCTCTAAATATTAATGCAGACACTTAAGAGAGTTTTCGTGAAACAAAACTACATCGAAATAGGTAGATTTGGCCTTAAACCTTTTCTAGTGAATGACAATTGGATTTACTTGGCGAACCAGTGACCCATCGTCTTGAATTGTTCCGCCATTGGTGTAAACCAATATAATTTCCAACACACAGCTTCACTTCGACCATTTCCCGTTCTACGATTGTGTTCATTTCAGCCATGAACATTGGTCCTAGATTCATCAAGTACTTTAGGGAATTCTTGTTAAGGATATGCCCTATACCCAACTTGTGGATGGGCTATATGTACATGTATTTGTAATATTTTCATTAATTAATAAAATGACAATCTTTATTATACGTGTCTTACATAACTTATATGAATCATCAACACTGTAATAAATCCCTTGGAGTAATAAGATAATGGCTTCCACGACTTATGAGAATCATTACTCTAAAATATTCCTAGTAATAGTTTTGTGAATAATCTAGGCGTTCACAAAGCAGAGAGACTAGCATGATGATATGATTCGCCCTTAAGTGGGGTAGCCGATCTCATAGGCTACTAGCGGAGATCCGTCCGCTTGGTATATCACATAGATGCATGAGTTGCTCGTGTCCATCGAACTGACCGCCGAAAGTTTTCATATGGAGTGTTTATCCCATGTGTCTATGAGAACTTTCATGTATCGATTATATGACTAGTCATTTGACTTGAGGTCTTTACAATCTTATGTGTGGATCAAATAAATTTGACATTCTCCTTCCCCGGTTCATAAGATTTGGTCATAAGGGTATGATTGGGTCAATTGTTGAAACACATGAAGTTTGTAATGATACAACAAAGAACCGCCACTCTCTCGGTTAATATTTTCTTATAAGAGTAGTATTCTAATTCGCGGGTTGATATGTGTGATCAGTGCTTGAGACTGTGGCCACAGCGGAAGAATCATATGAGATTCTTGGGTTAGCACGATTCATGACACTATCAACATCATACCTTTGACCATATTGGTAGAAACTTTCCGTACCCTAGGTCAATAGATGGGGATACAGTGAGGTGAGAGACCGTATCATATGTAAATCGCATACATAATGGGTATATATATATATATATATATATATATATCTTTCCTTCTTATTTGGGGGCCTTGGCATGTTGCTTGATGTCAACCTTGGTCATTGAAATTGAACGACCATATGATCGGAGGATAATTTATGTTCGATTAAATTATCACGATTCATTTATTGTCCAACTTTGGGGGAACCCAAAAGGTCACACACAACAAAGTCGAAATCAATGGTTAATAGTGCACAATACAAATATAACAACATATATGATTGCTGTAGGAATTGTTCATAAATGGTTTAATGTGTTTAATTATTGAACATATCATTTATGAGGTTCCATAGTGGCTTAGGGATTGGTGAATGACGATGGGCATTTTGGGAATTGGAATTAAAAAAAAGAAGTTAAAATTCAAGTGAATAGTAAAAATAAATTTGTTATTTGTTTTGAATTCCAATTCGGCCCAAACTCTTATTAGGGTTTTATAATCTCATTAAACCACTAAATTAAGATCCAATTGCTAAGATTAAATTAGCTTTTATCCCACATCGAATTCTTAATTAATTTTATTTTCTTTGGAGCACTATATAAACCCAAAGAATTCTTTACAAATTTGCTACACCAAAATCTTTCATATCTTGGGTTTATATAAGTGAGCAACTCTAAAGTTTAAGAGTAAGCCACTGATTTTGAGGATCTTTAAGTCTAATTGACTAGAGGAACCTCGAGTTAAAAGTTTTGAGGTATTTGCCTAGGCTAGCACCAATGGCAAAATACCCGTGCACTCAAGGCGTAGTCTTGCGTTGAGTTTTGGCTTTGGTGTGTGCATCTTTGGAGGCCACACACTTGGGTGGCTCTTTGGAACGTGGAGGAGCTTGCTGAGTTCGAGAAAAGCTTGTAGATTGGAGGGAGGAGTGGATGAGTCTATGGTTCAAGTAAGTCTTTTTCTTTCCTTATTTTAATTAGAGTTCTTATGATAGTTAGCATGTTTAGGTTTATGTTCTTTGCATGTTTTATGAGTTTTATGCTTAGAACATATAGTAACATGCATAGGCTTGTAGAATAATCAAAACAAATGGGTCTTGGGCAAAGGGAAAGCGGCATAATAATTTTAATTTTCCGTTGCGCACTCGCGGCCGCTTCCCAACAGTGGTATCAGCGCGCCGTTTTTGTTTTGATTAGTGCTCACTCGTTTGAACTCGAAATTGGGTGTTTAAAAGTTCGTTGGAAAGCTATCACCCTAATCTTAATATTAGGCACAATTGTTGCATGATTTGGTTAAGATTTGAATTGTGAAATTGTATTTAAAGTTCATGCGTCTGCAAAAAACGTGAATAGTAAATTTATTTGAATAAAATAAAATGCAATATCATAATTAAATATTAATCAAAGTTATTTAATGCCTAAAATAATTCCAACATATTAAAACTCATATTCTTGATGATTCTATGTATGATTAGAATTAGCATGATTATTTTAGGGTGCAAGCATCTAGAGACTTTCTAAGAAAGAAAGAGTGTATTGCTTATCCCTTAGCTAATTAATTATTCCGTGATGAACTTAGAGATTTATTACCTTTAAGGCTAATAAATATAAATCACTTGTTTATAATAAATGACATTATAAAAGATACAAGTGGGTTGGGACCAAGAGGTTAATAAAACTTTCCAAACTAAAGTTAATTTAACCAAAGGTATTACTAGAGTTAGATAATGATTTGGTGTCTTCCTTCACTCACTACTTTTTTATAGCCAAAAGGAAAAGCTGTGAAGACATTTAGATAATCATTTACTCAAAGCTTACCTTAAAGCATATTTAAAGTGTTGGACTAATTTGGAGGATCTATTGTTTATTCATGTCACCAAGGCAATAAGTGCCTAAGAGGTAAGGGTATTTAAGAGAGTTCCCGCCCTCCCTCTGGGGAATTTTCAATGGAGGAATCCATTTGACAGTTATTCACTTAAACTTGCTAAAATCCTCAATAATAATTTAACTCTAAAATTTACCTCCCATTGTAAAGTATAGACCCAATAATATTTAGAGAATTTACAACAGTCCCCCACAATTCTCTAAATATTAATACAGACACTTAAGAGAGTTTTCGTGAAACAAAATTACATCGAAATAGGTAGATTTGGCCTTGAACCTTTTCTAGTGAATTACAATCGGATTTACTTGGCGAACCAGTAACCCATCGTCTTGAATTGTTCCGCCATTGGTGTAAACCAATATAATTTCCAACACACAGCTTCACTTCGACCATTTCCCGTTCTACGATTATGTTCATTTCAACCATGAACATTGGTCCTAGATTCATCAAGTACTTTAGGGAATTCTTGTTAGGGATATGCCATATACCCAACTTGTGGATGAGCTATATGTACATGTATTTGTAATATTTTCATTAATTAATAAAATGGCAATATTTATTATACGTGTCTTACATAACGTATATAAATCATCAACACTGTAATAAAGCCCTTGGAGTAATAAGACGATGGCTTCCACACCTTATGAGAATCATTACTCTTAAATGTTCATAGTCATAGTTTTGTGAATAATCTGGGCGTTCACAAAGCAAAGAGACTAGCATGATGATATGATCCGCCCTTAAGTGGGGTAGCCAATCTCATAGGCTACTAGCGGAGATCTGTCCGCTTGGTGTATCACATGGATGCATGAATTGCTCGTGTCCATCGAACTGACCGCCGAAAGTTTTCATATGGTGTGTTTATCCCATGTGTCTGTGAGAACTTTCATGTATCGATTATATGACTAGTCCTTTGACTTGAGGTCTTTACAATCTTATGTGTGGATCAAATAACTTTGACATTCTCCTTCCACGGTTCAAAAAATCCGGTCATAAGGGTATGATTGGGTCAATTGTTGAAACACATGAAGTTTGTAAGGATACAACAGAGAATCGCCACTCTCTCGGATAATATTTTCTTATAAGAGTAGTATTCCAGTTCACGGGTTGATATGTGTGATCAGTGTTTGTGACTGTGGCCACATCGTAAGAATCATGTGAGATTCTTGGGTTTGCACGATTCATGACACTATCAACATCATACCTTTGACCATATGTGTAGACACTTTCCGTACCCTAGGTCAATAGGTGGGGATACACTGAGGCGATGAACCGTATCATATGTAAATGGCATACAGAATGGGTATATATATATATATATCTTTCTTTCTCATTTGGGGGCATTGGCATGTTGCTAGATGTCAACTTTGGTCATTAAAATAGAATGACCATCTGATCAGAGGATAATTTATGTTCGATTAAATTATCATGATTCATTTCATGTCCAACTTGAGGGGAACCCAAAAGGTCACACACAACAAAGTCGAAATCAATGGTTAATAATGCACAATACAAATATAACAGCATATATGATTGCTGTAGGAATTGTTCATAAATGGTTCAATGTGTTTAATTATTGAACATATCATTTATGAGATTCCATAGTGGCTTAGGGATTGGTGAATGAAGATAGGGGCACTTTGGGAATTGGAATTAAAAAAAATTATTATTCATGTAAATAGTAATAAAAGTTTTGTTATTTGTTTTGAATTCCAATTCGGCCCAAACTCTTATTAAGGTTTTATAATATCATTAAATCACTAAATTAAGATCGAATGGCTAAGATTAAATTAGCTTTTATCCTAAATCAGATTAATTAATTTTGTTGTCTTTGGAGCACTATGTAAACCCAAAGAATTCTTTACAAATTTGCTACACCGAAACCTTTCATATCGTGGGTTTATAAAAGTGAGCAACTCTAAAGGTTAAGAGTAAGCCACTGATTTTTAGGATCCTTAAGTCTAATTGACTAGAGGAACCTCGAGTTAAAATTTTTGAGGTATTTGCTTAGGCTAGCACCAAGGGCAAAATACCTGTGCACTCAATGAGTAGTCTTGCCGTTGAGTTTTGGCTTTGGTTTGTGCATCTTTGGAGGCCACACACTTGGGTGGCTCTTTGGAACGTTGAATAGCTTACTGAGTTCGAGAAAAGCTTGTAGATTGGAGGGAGGACTGGAGGAGTCTACGATTCAAGTAAGTCTTTTTCTTTCTTTATTTTAATTAGAGTTCTTATGATAGTTAGCATGTTTAGGTTTATGTTCTTTGCATGTTTTATGAGTTTTATGCTTAGAATATATAGTAACATGCTTAGGCTTGTAGAATAATCAAAACAAATGAGTCTTGGGTAAAGGGAAACCGGTATAATAATTTTAATTTTCCGCTGCGCACTCGCGGCCGCTTCCCAACAATTCAGCCTTTAAAAATTCCCATGGAAGTGGCCTCACTTCTTACTTGAAATAAGTGATCTAATATAAAAAGGTAATATGCATTTAACCCCATTAGGACTCTTCTCTTAATATAGTGATCATTAAAAGCCTTAGCTTATCCTAACCTTGACAGACAGCACTCTGCGTCATTACAGGATTGGGAAAGAATATAAAACTCTACAATGTTTGTTTTGAATTGCACAAAGTTTCAGTTTTCCCATTTGAACCTAGATATTTGGATCTCCAATCAGCTAGGTTGGCTTTCCACAGTCACAATTTTTAATTTATAGGCTTCAAGCCCATTCCCCTCGATGACTTCTCAACTTGCTCTCTAGATAAATCTTTAGTAAGTAGATCTGTTAGGTTTTTCTTTGATTTGATATAATCTATCGAAATTATGCCACTTGAGAGTAGTTGTCATATGGTATTATGTTTGCGATGTATATGTCGAGACTTACCATTATAGATTGTATTTTGTGCGCTCCCAATAGCTGAATGAGTATCACGATGTATGTTTATCGCTGGAACTAGTTTTGGCCAATTTGGATTATCCTCTTGGAAATTTTGAAGCCATTCCGCTTCTTCCATTGTTTTGTCTAATGCTATGAACTCTGATTCCATAGTAGACCGGGCAATACACGTTTGCCTCAAGGATTTCCATGACACGATTGCACCGCCAAGTATGAAAACAAATCCACTCGTAGATTTGGAATCCACTATATCAGATATCCAGTTAGCATCGCTGTATCCCTCTAGAATAACATGATATCTCGTATAATGCATTCCATATTTTGTAGTTTCTCTCAGATACCTCAAAATCTTACTATGGCTTTCTAGTGGTTATGTCATAGATTACTCGTATATCTGCTAAGCCTGTTTAAAACTTGAGCTATATCAAGTCGTGTGCAATTTGTGAGATACATCAGACTACCGATGATTCTCGAATACTCTAATTGTGATACGCTTGAGCAAGTATTCTTTGATAAATGAGAAGTTAGGTCCACTGGAGTTCTAGCTACATTTAGGTCACCTTTTTTATATTTCTCAAGTATATTCTCAACAAAATGAGTCTGAGATAATATACACCCTTCTGATGCTCTGGAAATCTTAATTCCTAAGATCACATCAGCTACTCCTAAATCTTTCATATCAAATTTGCTGTTCAATATTTTTTTGGTAGACTGAATCATCTAATGATTACTATCAATTATCAGCACATCGTCTATGTAGAGACATACGATGACATATCATTTTTAAGTTGATTTATTATATAAACATTTATCACACTCCTTGATTTTGAACCCACTTGATAACATCTCTTTGTCAAATTTTTCATGCCATTATTTAGGTGCTTGTTTTAATCCATATAAGGATTTTACAAGTTTGCACACCTTATGTTATTGTCCAAGAACATTGAAACATTTTGGCCATTCCATGTAAATTTCTTCATCCAATTCACCATTTAATAATGCCGTCTTCATATATATTTGATGTATTTCAAGACCAAATATAGCTATTACGGCTATAAACATTGTTATTTAAGTGATACGAGTCACTGGTGAATAGGTATCGAAATAGTCAACTCTTTTTTTGTCTATAATCTTGTATGAAAAGTGTAGCCTTATACTTATCTATTGATCCATCCGGCTTCATCTTCCGTTTGAAAATCCACTTGTAGCCCAATGACTTACAACTTGGAGGAAGATCAACCAACTCCCAAGTATGGTTTTGAAGGATAGAATCAATCTCACTATTAATAGCATCTTTCCATAAAGGTGCCTCCAGAGAAGACATCATTAACTTTGAGGCTCATTTTCTAATATGTAAGTCAGAAAATCAGGTCCAAATGACTTAGACGTTCTTGCTCTTTTGCTACGTTTAGGTTCATTTTCCTCAATAACTTGATTACTGCTTGTAGCAGTATCGATGGTTCTTTTGAGAGACTACGTTCTTTGTTTCTCTTTACAAGGAAATATCTCTTCAAATATTGTCACATTCATTTACTCAATTATCATATTTGGATTGATGTCCGAAATTTCAGACTTATGTACTATGAATCGATACGCATTACTGTTATGAGCATATCCAATGAATATACAATCAACAGTTTTTGGTCTTATTCTCACATTCTTAGGTTTAGGAACCATCACTTTGGCAAGACACCCCCACACTTTCAAATATTTGTAGGAATGTGCATGACCTTTCTACAATTTATAAGGTGTCTTATCCAATCTTTTGTGAGGTAGCTTGTTCAAAATGTAGTTGGCGGAAAGCAAGGCCTTCCCCACAAGTTCTGGGGTAATCCAGAGCTTGTTAACATGGCATTCATCATTTCCTTCAACATACGATTTTTGCGTTCAACAATCCCTTTTTGTTCAAGTGAATAAGGAGCTGTAGTTTCGTGAATAATTCCATGATTGGAACAATATTCACCGAACGGTGACACATATTCACCTCCCCTATCACTCTTCATTCTTTTGATTTTCTTGCCAAATTGATTTTCAACATCGCTCTTGTAATGTAAAGTTCTCAATAGCTTCATCTTTGCTCCTCAGCAAATACACATAGCAGAATCTTATGCTATCATCGATAAAAGTGACAAAGTACTTTTTACCGCCTTTTGTTTGCACAACATTCATATCACACACATCGGTGTGCATAAGTTCCAAGGATTAAGAACTTCTTTCTATGGAGTGAAATGAAACTCTATTCATTTTTGCTTCAACACATGCTTCACATCTATGTTGGTAATTTATTGTAAATTTAAGTATAAGGTCTATGTTAATTAATTTACGCATTGTATCATAATTAACATGCCCTAACCTACTATGCCAAATATTTTGTGACTCAATAAGATAATTGGAATATGTATTTTTATTATTAACATTGTGTCGATTGACGGTCATTACATTGAACTTGAAAAATCCCTTAGTGAGGTATCATTTTTGTACATAGACATCATTTTTTATCAATACAAACTTGTCAAAAACAAATACAAGCTTAAAACCATTCTTGCTAAGGAGTGAACCAGAAACCAAGTTCTTCAGAATATCAGGAACACGCAAAACATTCCTCAATGTAAGTTCTTTCCTAGATGTCATCCTTAGAACTATTGTGCCTTGTCCAACAACTCTGGTGGTAGACGAGTTTCCTATTATCAAATGATTGCCACCATCGACCTTCTGATAGGAGGAAAATATTTTACTGTCAGCACAGATATGATGAGTAGCCCCGTGTCTACCCACTATTCTCTCGGATTTCCAACCAAGTTGGCTTCTGTTACAACTGCTAAGAGGTTCATCTCGGAGATCTCATCAGTTAGCTGCTCATCCTCAATGACATGGACCTCGTTTTTCTTTTTCTTTCCCTTGTCCTGAGACTTCTTGTTTCTGCAGTCATTTTCCATGTGATTGATTTTCCCACAAATGTAGTAGTTCCCCTTAAACTTTTTGTTTGCTTGGGAAGAATCAGTTCCACTGTTCTTTCTCATTTTGCTACATTTTCCACCCTCAACGATGTTGGCCTTAGACTCCATAGTCTTATAGCTAACCTTCTCGGACTTCCTGTTATCCTCCTCGATTCCCAATCGAACTCCAAGATCTTCAAGACTCATCTATTTCTTTTTGTGTTTCAGATAGCTCCTGAAGTCCTTCCATGATGGATGCAGCTTTTCAATGATTGTGGCAACTTGAAACGTCTCAGAGAGTTTCATTCATTCATCCAATATTTCATGAATGATAAAATGTAGTTCACCCAACTGAGACATAACCGTTCTTGAATCTACCATTTTGTAGTCCAGGAACTTACCCACAACAAACTTCTTTTGTCTGGCATCCTCTGTTTTGTACTTCTTCTCGAGAGATTCCCTGAGAATCTTCGTAGAAGTCATGCCTTGATATAATTTTTATAGGGTATTGTCAAGCCTTCCTAAGAGGTAGTTCTTGCACAAGAAGTCGCATGACGACCATGTCTCATCTCGCAGTTGCTTGGTTGTTTCCGTTTCTCCCTCCATATGACCCTAGGATATTTGAGATACTTAGCCAAGTGCAGTGTTGTCAGGTAGAATAACATTTTGCTTTGTCACTGTTTGAATTTTGCTCCACCAAACATATATGGTTTCTCTCTATGAGCGACCGATACTGTGATATTTCCACTAGCCATGTGTAACTGAAGTTAACATAAAATAAATCACACAAAGATTAACTTTATGATCTTGTTTAAGTGTTACACTAAAAATCTACTTGTTATATTTTGGATAATAGTACCAAATAATACAAGTCCTTGAATTTGTGACTAAAATTTCTTATGATAGGTGAATAAAGGAAAATTCCCAGACGACGAGGGGGTCTGGTGTAACCACTTAAATCTCTGCCCTCTTAGGCTCTTATCGGCTTGGTGACAAAATTTCCTTAATCATTTTCTCAATAGAAAATCTTAGGCATTCATTCTTAGTGCTACACTTTAATTCTCAATCCAAAAATACAATAAATAACTTTATCACTTAAAATTATTGTATTAATGTGTGATATTTGAAACTACTTTAATTAACTAAAATCTATAATAACCAAGTTTACAATTTCATTATTTTTTCAAGTTAATTAAATAATTAGTAAATCCTAAAAGTAATGAATTGTCAAATTACAAGATTCATGTGTTAATAGAAATATTATGATAGTCTTAGAATCAAATGACACAATATTTATAATTCAAATCAAATAACTTTTATAGCTATTTTATGTCCAAAAATCACAACTTTTCAGGTTTATGAACATTTTCAAAATAAAACTCTTTCACGGTAATTGCATTATTTAATGTTGTAAAAGTATGGATATTTAATAAGCATTTAGTATGCGCATGACTTAGAAAACCAAAATGTCACAAACCTTCATAATCAACCAAAAGCAATCAAAATTTAAAAGCCACGCACAAATCAATAATAGCAGTTGAAGTTAAAAATACAACATGACTTTTAATCGTTTAATGCATGTATAAACTGACGCCTTATGAAACAAGTGCATTATTTTAAATTACAGATTACAATAAAGCTTTTTATAATTAATGAATCATGTAAAAATCAAATTATACAACACAAAAAATGAAAAGTTCTTAATATTGTTGTTTTATATGTGTTGTAATTCACTTTATAAACATGCATAATTTATAAAAGAATAATAGTCAACTACATAGATCAAAGGTCTTAGACAAACCTGAAATTAATTTGTGGAAGAAGAAAAAGTATAAACCAAGTTGAGTTGCCTCTGTCCTTAAGAACTTATCAGTCCCGCCTAGGTGCTCTACGGATTTCTTTTGGTTAACGTTCTCCCAGGATTACTTGGTTGCTTCTTGTAGAAGGGACACTCCTTTCTCCAAGAACTTGAACTTGGAATAATGGTGGAAACTCTCTCTTATTTTAGACTCACTAATAATGAAAGAATTATGGAATTTTTGGATGGAAGAAAATGAACCCAATAACCCATTTTTATAAGCATGAAATGGCGCCTTTTTGGACACCTTTTGGTTTATGGTGTAACCCTCATAAGGGTTATACCCCTTCCTTATGCCCTTTGGAGCCTAAAGATGTGTTCTTCCAATTTAGATGACATGTCCCTTCAATTTATACCTTTTCCATATGACACTTCTTAAGGGACATGTCTCTCCTACACTTATATTATATATTTAGAGAATTTACAACAGTCCCCCACAATTCTCTAAATATTAATGTAGACACTTAAGAGAGTTTCTGTGACATAAAACTATATCGAAATAGGTAGATTTCACCTTGAACCTTTCATACTGAATGACAATCGAATTTACTTGGCGAACCAGTGACCCAGAGTCTTGAACTGTTCCGCAGTTGGTGTAAGTCAAGACAATTGCCAACACACAGCTTCACTTCGATCATTTCTCGTTCTACGATTGTGTTCATTTCGGTCATGAACATTGGTCCTAGATTCATCAAGTACTTTAGGGAATTCAGCCTTTAAAAACTCTCATGGAAGCAGAATCACTTCTTACTTGAAATAAGTGATCTACTATAAAGAGGTAATTTGCCTTTACCCCCATTAGGACTCTTCTCCTAATATAGTGATCATTAAAAGCCTTAGCTTATCATAACCTTGACAGACAGTACTCTGCGTCATTACAGGAATGGGAAAGAGTATAAAACTCTACAGTGCTTGTTTTGAGCTGCATAAAGTTTCAGTTGTCTCTTTTGAGCCTAGATCTTGGGATCTCCAGTCAACTAGGTTGGGTTTCCATAATAACAATTCTTAATTTATAGGTTTCAAGCCCATTACCCTTGATTACTCCTCAAATTGCTCTCTAGGTAAACCTTTAGAAAGTGGATATGCTAGATTTTCCTTTGATTTGACATAATCTATTGAAATTATTCCACTTGAGAGTATTTGTCGTATGTTATAATGTTTGCGATGTATGAGTCGAGACTTACCATTATAGAATATATTTTGGGCTCTCTCAATAGCTAATTGACTATCCCAATGTATGCTTATCGCTGGCACTAGTTTTGGATAATTTGGAATATCCTCTAGGAAAGTTTGAAGCCATTCCGCTTATTTCGCTGTTTTATCTAATGCTATGAACTCGAATTCCATAGTAGAGTGGGCAATACACGTTTGCCTCGAGGATTTCCATAACACGGTTGCACCACCAAGTGTGAAAATAAATCCACTCGTAGATTTGGAATCCACTGTATCAGACATCCAGTTAGCATCACTGTATCCCTCTAGAACAACAAGATATCTCATATAATGCAGACCATATTTTGAAGTTTCTCCAAGATACCTCAAAACTCTTACTATGAATTTCCAGTGGTTATTTCCAGGATTACTCGTATATCTGCTAAGCCTGTTTACAACTTGGGCAATATCAGGTCGTGTGCAATTTGTGAGATACATTAGACTTCCGATGATTATCGAATACTCTAATTGCGATATGTTTGAGCTAGTATTCTTTGATAAATGAGAAGTTAGGTCCACAAGAGTTCTAGCCTTATTTAGACCTCTGTTATTATATTTCTCAGGTATTTTCTCAACATAATGAGTCTGAGATAATATATACCCTTCTAATGTTCAGGAAATCTTAATTCCTAAGATCACATCAGCTACTCCTAAATCTTTCATATCAAATTTGCTGGTCAATATTTTCTTGGTAAACTGAATCATCTCATGATTACTAACAATTATCAGAATATCGTTTACGTAGAGACACACAATGACATATCCTTTTTGAGTTGATTTAGTGTATACACATTTATCACACTCATTGATTTTGAACCCACTTGACAACATCTATTTGTCAAATTTTTCATGCCATTATTTAGGTGCTTATTTTTTCGTGCCATTGTCTTTGTCAAAACTGCATCGAAATAGGTAGCTAATGATGATGCTAATGATGATAATGTATTTGAGCGTATATTATTGATAATGATTATAATAGATGAATAATGCATGACTAATTAGATTATACACGAGAGGTGATTAATTTCATGGCTAATAATTGTTACGCATTATGCTTATATTATGAAACTAAGTTTATGGATTATGCTTCAAATCAAAATGGATCTTTATGAAGTGAGTTATGTTATTTTTCAAGCATATATCTTATGATTATGTTTTACGAATACGCCTAAGAATGTGATTTAACTATAATTTTTACGTATATGTTTTACATTCACTAATAAAATGTATGATTTTTATTTACAACTTACGTATATGTTTTATGTATTATGATTTATGAACATGTTTTATGTTCACGAATTAAGCTGTAAATTTTAAGCTTAAAGTAAACGTTGTGCATTTAAATTTTAATTATCGTATTCGATTTAGGTTATAATCTCAAGTATATGTTTCAAGTTAATGACTATTTCTGGTTACATGTTTAATTTACAATACAAGTGTGTCATTCATGATAAATTTTATGTACGTCGTTGGATTATAATCCATGTGTATCTTTTATTTTGCATCCATGTCACAATTTCAAACTGAAGAATTATATACCAATAATCACGCTTAGATAAGTAGATAATGACATGATTAATGAACACATTTGATTATATCCAAGCCACCAAGGGTTTGGGTAGGCCTTAGCCATGGGTATGGGTGGTTTGGAATAATGATGCATAAATTTCTCATGTTATGAATATACATTTATATATACACACACACACACGTGTGTGTGTATACATTAGATTAGAATCATGTTCTCCACCCTCCTCTAACATGTCTCAAGTATATTATGTCACGAGCAAGAGTTAAAGTATCCATGAAGTAGATTAAGTTAAATAGTCATGTCGTGTTCTGACATCATGTTATAATGTTATGATTCAGGTTACACATATAGGTTACATTTTAATGCTTGTATAATATGTCATTTTGTAAGTCGTGCTTGTGTGTTCAACTTTCATCAAAAACTTGTTGCGATGTTTTATATCGTACCGCAAGTGTACAATATCAAGTTTTAGTAAAGATGAGTGAAGAGTGTCGAACCCAGAAGGATTGTGTTCAACTCATACTAAGTACTATAATTAATAAACTTAACTTTATTTAGAATTAATTTAATATAAATTAAGTTAAAACTAAAAGATAAATATATAAGATATGAGGAGAAACCAAGATATGAGAGACTTTAGAGTCTGATTTCACCTAGTTATCCCCTATGTATTTGTCATGCCATTCAATCCTTATTCAGTTACATTGTTTATAATTCAAAAATCCTAAGGTATACCACTCCCTCTCTCGAGCAATAGTGAAAAGATTATCAATTACAGACTTTGATATCCCTATAAAAAATCTAATAATCAACACTTCATTACGTTATGTGATTCTTTGTTGATGACTTCAAAGGAACTATAGATTCTCCCGAACTCTATAAAACTCATAGGTTATATTCTATAAATTCTATTCAAAATCCCTCTCTCCCGAGTGATAGATTCTAAACATGCATCATCTCAATTTGTGGCCAACAAACAAGAAGCATTAAACGTAAGAGGATACAAATAAACTTACATAAAATTTCGTAACAATTAAATTGACAATCAATACATAAGTTCAAGCATTGACTACATAATTCTCAAGAATAATAGAGTTAATTCATGACTAAAGATAAAAAATATAATGAAAATAAGGTCACGAACATAATGGACATCATTAGAGTTGAAGAAAGAAACTAGATGATTAAACCCGAATTTAATCTCTTCCTCTTCGGACGTCACCGCCTTCGTCTCCTCTTGCCGCTCTTCAATCTTCCTTCATGGATCTCTCTAAAATATGTTTTTTTTGAACTCTTGGTTATGTATTAGCCTTATTTTTTAGGGTTTTGGATGTGCTTATATATTTATAGGGAAGTCTTGGAGTCCTTATGGATGTAAAACATGACCGAATTAAGCTTCTCGGAGTCTGTCAGGGCGCTGCGGTGCCTAACTCTCGGGAAATTATATGGCAGGATTTTGAAGCGACATCGCGACGCCAGAGTAATTTTCAAGATGTTGTGTTCTGCGTCTTCCTCTTCTCCCGCGTGCTTCTGATGCATCCGTAAGGTCCCAAAACAAGTCAATTTGCTCTAAAATCCATGTTCCAATGCTTCCTACAAATAAAACATAAAAGAAATTACAAAATACATTAAATGACACGGAATCTAACAAAGTCGCAAGCTAAGAATGCATGAATAAATGGGTATAAACCACACTTATCAAACACCCCCAAACTTAAGATTTTCATAGTCTCGAGCAAAAGACTAAATAAAAACTAAATAAATAAACAAACAAAAAGTAACAAAATTAAGTAGGCCACTTTCGTTGGGATCACGATTGTATTTAGCATATCCAACAAGCCTTTAATCCCCTAGGTGACCATAGTGGACGAGTTATAGTCTCGTGAGGGCTTACAGCGACGATACCCACAAACATCATTCACAAACATGGAATCATACAAAAATATAATAATAATAAAAGCAAGTAAAATAGTCCTGATAGTTATACATATTGTTCTCCTCAAAGACGGCTTACCAAGAAATCAAAGAACCTTCAAAGTACTCAATGCAACTAGAATCCAAGTTCTTGAATAAAGTATCTAAGCTAGACTCACAGTGTGTATGTGTGTAAAGGTTCATTCACAGCTCGACTCCAAAGTAAGCCAACTCAATGATTTCATCTCAAAAATTAAGATCCAATGGATCAAACCAACCTAGATATCTCAAAAGTACTTTGAATTTGCCTTTCTTGTGCTCAGTATGGTATGATATTTTTCCTTATTTTTTCATTTTTTTCAATTTTTTTCAACACACATACCCTTTAAGGTAGCATTTCTCCTCATGGTGGTCCTAACACTCGACCATGGGTAGTTTCACGCTTATCGGTTATAGATGTTTAACTTTTTTTTTCTTTTCTTATCATACCATACTTCATAACACTAGCAATTCAAAATAGATTTTTAAGCAAACGGTCATTCATCGGCAAATAATTTCTTCAACTAGTCATTGTTTCAATTACTTTGGTTCTTACTGTTAAAAACATATTGTTAAGTGCTTACGAGTCTAACCTAGATCACCTACTCAAGGCATCAGATAAAAATCAATTGGGAACTTATCGTTTCTAAGATTTCATCTAAAGCAAACAAAATTCATCATTAGATTTATGTTTTACTATCTATGACTTAAAACAAAACAAAGAAAACAATTTTTTTAATAGCATGAACTAACACTACATGCACACACCCCCAAAGTTAAAACTTGCATTGTCCTCAATGTAAGATAAACATAAAGAAATAAGAGTAAAGAACAACACTACCGTGCATGGAGTTGATCAGGATCCTACTGGTTAGAATTTGGTTGCGCTGGTTTTGTGTGTTTCATGCTACCTACATAAATAACATGCAAACTAATAAATAAATAAATAAATAGCATACAAAAAAATAAAAAAAAAAAAAAAAATAATAATAATAATAAAACAAATGCAATGGTTGCCTCCCCGCTAGCGCTAAGTTTAACATCTTCAGCCATACTCAACCACTCAATTGGTCATGGTGGCTTCAATTTAGTGGACTGGATAGTCTCATGTGCTTTCTTCTTTGGTATCCACCGGTTGTTATGATAAGAAAAAGATTGCTTGGCGCTGCTCTTTAGGGTTGATCTTAGTATTACTAGGAAATGCCCTTATTGTTGATTGGTCATGGAGGAAAAAATCTGCCCAATCTGTGCTTCTAAAGACTTCATTGTTGCCCCTATATTTCCCATGTGTGTCTCAATATTGTTCAGTCTTGACTCATTCTTCTCAAACATCGCTAAAGTATTAGCAACAAACGTGCTCATGAGGTCTTCTAAGGGAGGTTTCTACTTAGCTCTTGGATAGTTGAAGCTAGATGAAGGTTGCAAGACATTCTCTGCATTAACATATGACAAGTTCGGATGAGAGTAGTTAGACATAGGATTGCCTCTATAGTTTTGAAGTTCCGATTGTTCACATACTGGACTTGCTCATATCCTATGTCAAGTAAGATCATTCTATATGCAGCAGCAGCTTCAATAGATGGTTAGCCTTGTTGATTGGTCAATGCTGTTAGATGAGTCATAAGGGGTGACATTTGAGCTGTAAGTGCAACAATATGATACACCTCATATCTACCAGCCATCTTAGTCACAGTAAGGTGTTCACTTGGCCATTGATAGTTATTGATGGTCATCTCCTCTAATAAAGTATAGGCGTCTTTAGCAAATTTCTTGAATAAAATTCCTCCAACTACTACATCGATCGTGGTTCTATTAGGACCATTCAACCCATTATAGAATAACTGAATCTGAACCTAGTCTTCGAAATTATGTTGTGGGCATCTTCTGAGTAGATCGTTAAAGCGCTCCTAGGTCTCATACAGATTATCAGTCTCCAACTGCCTAAATATGCTAATTTATGTTCTTAGTTTGGCTGATTTAGCTAGTGGAAAGAACCTTGCAAGAAATGTTATAGCCATATCCTGCCATGTCATGATGGTTCCCATCGGTATTGATTACAACCAACCCCTCACCTTGTCCCTTAAAGAGAATGGGAATAAGCGTAGCCTGATGGTTTCTATAGTGACTCCATTCATCTTTATGGCATCTTCCATCTCCAAGAACATCCTTAAATGCATGTTGGGATATTTCTACAGCTGAACCCCCAAACTAGTTCTTTTGCACCATGTTGATCAATTTCGGTTTCAGCTAAATGTGTAACATCCCCGATCTGGGAGATGTTACCGGCATGGGATAGCAGTACTAACCCCATAAGCCTCTGACTAACTACCTATAACTGATAATAATACACTTTTCTTGATTTGACTATAATTTCTATAAGACCGTAGCCCAACTCAAAAAAAAACTAAAAATAAACTTAATATTAATTATTGTACTAGATAACGGTTGATTTTACAACTACTACTCACATCAAAACTGATACAGGACTCATATTTTACTATGACTCATACTTGACTGAGACTGGACTTTCACTCAAACTCTAACTCGTACTGGTGGACTCCATCCCTAGGAACCTGCAAGATACAGAAACTGGAGTGGGGGTTAGACCGCTATATGATCTAAGTGAGTGGACGAAAACTGAAAACTGATGTAAAAACTTTTGGTTTCAAAATCATAGTACCAAAAACATCTTTGTATGAAAACCTTGTTTCTGAAAACTTTGTCTTTCTGAAAACTGCTTTTGAATCTCTGATTTCTGGAAACTATTTCTAAAATCTAGTTTCTGAAAACTGTTCTCTAAAAATCTGAAATCTGTAGCCAGTAGTGTAAATCCATGACTTTGGGGCATTACGTATCGCCGTCCCCTAAAGCATGCCATTACTGTCTCTAATACTGGTGATGCTCTACGCCCAGGAAAATGACTCAACTGGGCGTGTCCGGGAAATACTCAACCGGGTCTCTGAAACTGGTGGTCTACGCCCAGAGAAATGACTCAACTGGCATCTCTGTAAATGGTGGTGCTCTATGCCCAGGAAAACGACTCAACTGGGCATAGCCACAAACTAGAACTGGGGGTGTGGATCTATGCTACCACCCAAGCTCTAAACTGGAGTCCAGGTACACGATCATACGCCGTCATCCTGGCTCTACATGTGCATATGTCCTCTGTATCCATCAATTCCAACTGTATCTCAAGTTTCATAGTGGGGTGAGTTTTTCCCTCATACCCCGAAAAACATGAAAATCATACTTTAAATCTTAAAACTGTAAAAAAAAAATCTTTTACTTTCTCAAAACATAATTTTATATAATCAATAACTGAAAAGAAATCTTCTAACGCCCTAAAGCGTAAAATGTAAGTCTGAAACAAAAATAAAAATTAGTTTTAAAGAAGAGTGTCAACTCACTGATTTGGAATTTGGCTGATACTGGAGCTCTCGTCGAATGAGAGTGCGGTTCCTGCGGATATCCTATGATCGGAACTTAATTAGAATCAACAGTTATAAAATACCATTCATAATTGCATAAAATTCCCTAATCTTATTGGACTACCCCATTATAACCTCTTTCTCCCTCTAATGAATTGTAAAAACAACGCCCCGACTCTTGGTTACACGTTCGCTTTCTAAAAAAAATTTTATGTTTTCTGTTTGGCGCGTCGCGACGCGTCGTTGTTTTACTGGGTAGATTCTGTCTCTTCGATCAGCTCCCAAAAATCCATTTCCATACAACCTTAATAAAAAACAACACATCCAAATCATGAATTATCATCACATAACACTCCAAATCATCTCAATTTCACTCAAAATTCATCATTCATCATCATTCTTACTAAACCACAAACTTTAAAAACCAATCTAAAGTTACTCAAAATACTCATTTCCTCAACATAAACCATCCTTAAACTATCCCCATCAACCCAACAATATCCTTTAATCATCTAATCACCAAAATACAAATTCTTAAAATTTGGGTTTTGGGTTCTTACCTCTTTTCCTCAGATTTCTCCATCCTCTAAGTCCCCCATGATTTCCTTTCTTTTTCTTTGCTTGGTGAATGGCCTTGAAACCTTGCTTGCTCTTCTTTCTTCTTCATTTTTCTCCTCATTCTTCTTCTTCTTCCTTTATTATTTCCCTCATTTCCTTCATGTCTTCTTGCTTTTTTCTTTATTTTTGTGTTTTCCAAATTTTTCTAAACCTTCAATAGTAACCCATTTATATAGTAGGACCTAAATGATATAAAGAAAAATATGGAAGAATGTAGAAAGATGGAGAAAGTTTGAGATTTATCCATTTGACCCTGAAATCACTATTCATCTGAAATTTTGACTTGCATTTTTTACCTGATTCTGGTCCGAATTTGGGAAAATATTCAACGCGAAAGTTTTAGGTCTCGATCTCATCTTTCTGAAGATATAAAATTCATAAAAATCGAAATTCATACGAAACATTTACGCCCCAAATACCTAAGATTGTCTAAAGGGGAACATCGTACAGTCTCGTCCCGGGACTTCAAGGGATTAACCGATCATCCCCAAAGTCATCTCACGAGTATATTTGAGTCTCAACATAATTTATTTTAGATTCCTTCATCCTTTTCGAAACAGTATAGTTTGTAAATAGTAGTAACAACTACCGGTCGTTACACAAAGTTATTGGCATTCATTAGTGGATGCGCAATCCCAAAATAGTTATCGTCTATGACCGGCTTGAAGTGATCTCGAATTCTCAGTTGGTGTGGATTATTCTCTTTGTTTCAGCCACCATTGCTTCTTTCTCAAATTTCCTTTCTTTCCTTAGTCTCCTCGATGTTCTTTCTATTTCAGGATAAAAAAGGAGCGAGTTCAAACTTGTGGATCTTCGCATTCATTGAAGCACCAAAAGACAGAAAAATAATAATCAAATAAAAAAAAAAACAAAAATAAATTATAAATAAAAATAAAAAACCAAATTAAAGCTAAGGTTACTTGGTAATAATATTAATATGAATTAAATTATCAATCCACGGCAACGGCGCCAAACACTTGTTGCGATGTTTTATATCGTACCGCAAGTGTACAGTATCAAGTTTTAGTAAAGATGAGTGAAGAGTGTCGAACCCACAGGGATTGTGTTCAACTCATACTAGAATTAATAAACTTAACTTTATTTAGAATTAATTTAATATAAATTAAGTTAAAACTAAAAGATAAATAAATAAGATATGAGGAGAAACCAAGATACGAGAGATTCTAGAGTCTGATTTCACCTAGTTATCCCCTATGTATTTGTCATGCCATTCAATCCTTATTAAGTTACATTGTTTATAATTCAAGAATCCTAAGGTATTCCACTCCCTCTCTCGAGCAATAGTGAAAAGATTATCAATTACAGACTTTGATATCCCTATAAAAAATCTAATAATCAACACTTCATTACGTTATGTGATTCATTGTTGACGACTTCAAAGGAACTATAGATTCTCCCGAACTCTATAAAACTCATAGGTTATATTCTGTAAATCCTATTCAAAATCCCTCTTTCCCGAGTGATAGATTTTAAACATGCATCATCTCAATTTGTGGCCAACAAACAAGAAACATTAAACGCAAGAGGATACAAATAAACTTAAATAAAATTTCGTAACAATTAAATTGATAATCAATACATAGGTTCAAGCATTGACTACATAATTCTCAAGAATAATAGAGTTAATTCATTACTAAAGATAAAAAAATATAATGAAAATAAGGTCACGAACATTATTGATGATTAATTAATATTTTTATGCGTTATTATTGCAGTTTCAAGGAATGAATACATACACTCAAGAAGAAATTGATGAGATGCGAAGTGAATGGGCTGAATTTGTAGCATCAGAGATATAAAATTTAAATTTGCTGATTTTTTTTTTTTTTTTTATTTTTTAAAACTCAATTACTTTGTTCATGATTCTTTAAGGCTTAGGGTTTCAATGAGGATTAAAAGAAAAAACTGTATGGACAAATTCAAATTCATAAATATTTTTATTGAATGAATTTTATGTTTTATCATATTGTGTTTTTATGATTTTTAATGATGAATCATTTAAATTTGTAATTAAAAAAAAACATATGAATTTTAAGACATCAGTTGACAAAATATTTAAAAATGGTTATGATATAATAAAAACTGATTTCTTTTTTTTACTTAAAGACATCATTTTGTATAAGCGATTTCTATTCAAATAAATATGAATTCGGTTTTAATCAAACCGATTTCATTTAACAAATATAAAGACATCAGAAATTAATAAAAATACTGATTTCTAAGACAATTCGAAAGACATCACTTTTACGAATAACCGATGTCTTTCAAAATATTTATAAAATCAGTTATTAAATGATCTAAAAAGAAGAAAGTTTTAACAACACCTGAATAGAAAACACTTTTGAAACCGATGTCTAAACTAATAGACATCGTTTAAAAACCGACTTCTTTAAGGCTTATTGTAGTAGTGCATTGGCTACATCATCCTTTAGAATAATAGAGTTAATTCATGACTAAAGATAAAAACATTGAAAATAGGGTCATGAACATAATGGACATCATTAGAGTTGAAGAAATAAACTAGATGATTAAATCTGAATTGGATCTCTTCATTTTCGGACGTCACCTTCTTCATCTCCTCATGTCGTTCTTCAATCATCCTCCATGGATCTCTCTAAAATATGTGTTTTTGAACTTTTGGTTGTGTATTAGCCATTTTTTAGGGTTTTGGACGTGCTTCTATATTTATAGGGAAGTCTTGGAGTCATTATGGATGTAAAACATGATCGAATTAAGCTTTGAGATTCTGTCGTGGCGCCGCGACGCCCAACTCTCGAGAAATTATATGGCAGGATTTTGAAGCAGCATCGTGACGCTAAGAAGTGGGCATCACGACGCCAAAGTAATTTTCAGGATGTTGTGTTCTGCATTTTTCACTCTTCCCCGCGTGCTTCCGATGCATCCGTAAGGTCTCAAAACAAGTCAATTTGCTCCAAAATCCATGTTCCAATGTTTTCTACAAATAAAACATAAAAGAAACTACAAAATACATTAAACACAGAATCTAACAAAGTATTAAGCTAAGAATACAGGAATAAGTGGGTATAAACCACACTTATCAGTATCCATGAAGTATATTAAGTTAAATAGTCAGGTCGTGTTCTGGCATCATGTTATAATGCTACGATTCAGGTTACACATCTAGGTTACATTTTCATTCTTGTATAATATGTCATATTTGTAAAGTCGTGCTTGTGTGTTCAACTTTCGTCACGTTCTTCATGTTTGCATTCGTGCTGAACAACTTAGTCATATCATTAAGTGACAGTGTAGATTAGATGTGTAGTTATAGTTTTAGTTAAGGTTTGCATGTTATAGTTCTTGAGTCATTTTTAGTTTTCAAAACATGTATGTGGTTTACAGGTCACATCAATATTGTCAAATTATGTCATAGTTTCATGACTACATTTTCATGATTATGCTTGCAGTATTGTTTTCACATATTAAGTTTACAGTTCATGTTTTCAATTCATGTATCATGTTTGCATATTTTCTTTCTACATCAATACATTTTCTTTTCTAGGTGTCATATTTTGTCTCTTGTTTTCATAAAAATGTGTTTTTAGTACATACTTTTCCTGTATCCCAGTTTCAGTTTTTCTAGAAAATGTTTTAAAAGAATAAAGAAAAGAAAATATTTTCAAACCACCAATATCAAGCCGGGCCCTCATGTTTAGCGAGTTCGGGATTGCTCATGTTGCCTCATGGGGCACATATCACCCCAATAGGCTTTTCATGTTAACTTATATGTTCCCTTACTTAGACGATGCTAGGTCCTGCTAAGTAGGTTTCACACCCCCAAGTCATGATACTGGTATGGATTTTTATGTTTTAGAGCATTTGTAAGCGTACGCGTGGAGCGATGACCCAATCTCGATATGTATGGTGATGTGAGGGAGACGTCTCAATCCTGATCGTCGCATACGTAATTTCATTACATGTTTATGGTTTTTACGAAATACAGTTTTTATAGATACGTGAAAGATGTTCAGATCATGTTTATGTTTTATCACTTCGAGTTGTGTTTTTAAGTTTACAACTAAGTCTTTCAGTTTACGATTTATTATTTTCGTGTTTACATTTGCATACACGTTATAAGTATTCTTTTTTGTTTTCACATGATGTTGCATGGTCATCGGTTATGTTTACAGTTCTTATGTTTAATCATGGTATTTAAGTCATGGTTTTCGAGTCACAACATGTTTTATGTAGTTAGTGGTTTTGCATTTTTAGGCTTCGAATTTCAGTTATGTTTTATGTTTTGAATTGTGTTATAGTCTCTGGTATTTCGTTGCAATTATTCTGAATTCAAGTTTAACGCAAAAATCTACCAGTCGCATAAGTATATTTAAATATGAATACCCACTTTCAGGTTCATTTAATAACTATTTCACACAACTCACTTTATCAGTTTTAGTCTTTGCAGGTATTTCACTTTTGCATGCGAAGGATAATCTCAGGGACGGTGGACATCAGCTGCTGCAATTGTTGGGATAAAATGTTAGGGCTCACACGTAAAATACACGTCTTAGTTTAAATGAAAAAAAATTATTAGTGATGTAATATATATTATTGTAATTTATATTGGTAACCATGTGAACTAATTTATGATTACAAAAAACTTAGGTTAAATATATAAATTGATAATATGCATATATGGAAATGATACCATTCATGACATATTAGATGAGTATAAATTACAAGTTATCATGTGATACATGTATTAGGAAAAATCAAGAACAAACCATGATTAGATGACTTAGGATATGTCATTTATGGATTAAGCAGAGACATGTGAAAGTGTTAGACAGATAGATTGGACATATTTCAGTTTTAGTAAGATATGTTGGCGTTAGGAGTTTCATGTAATACATGAATAATTATCCCTCATGTCAGGGTATGTATAAGTGAAGAGTATTCATGTCACTATAAGCACGTGTAATCATGAATAGTCATGAAACACATATCAGGTTATGAGGATCAATGTAATGGCAACGCTGTCTCCTGCCGGTCTCGTCCCGGGAAACTGGGACGTAACAGGAAATTATGCGCTTTGATTAGGTATTTTTCATTTTAATGAGGGGTCATCTCAAAGGTTGTATTAAATGAAGTCACGTTTAATGAAAAGACATCCTAAGACCATCTTAAGGGTTGCGTTTAATGAAGAGTCATCTCAAAAGAGATAAAAATCAAGAAATACAGCTCCAATTTCATTAACTGAATCAATTGGGCCATATTTGAGGGTAATTGTTGACAACCAAAACTTACAAAAGTTAAATGACGTCATAAGGAACACCAAAGATAACATTTCTCAATCAAGTCATATGATATGACATAAACAAGACTCGTCCTGAATGAAAGAAGTTAAGGGAATCGGTCAATTGTCCTGACAACTGAATTGCTCAATCAGTTAGGCAACCAAATCGCCCAACCAGCCATACAACAATTGAACCAATGAGTAGTTACGCAAATGTGATCTTACAGTTGAAGAAAGTGAGGCATGTTTCTAACAGTTATCATAGGTGGCAAGTCACAATGTGGAGCACAACTCGGCAGTTACAACGATCTTAAGGCAGATTATAACAGTTATCACAGTTAGACCTGGCCAATGGTTTGGTTCAGTTCGATTCCGAAACTGTACCGAATCATCCAATTAAAAATCGATTTGGTCACCATTCTAATTTTTTTGGAACCGTAGAACCGGACCGAATCGAAAAAATCGGTTCGTTTCCGATTTATTCATTTGTTTTTGAAAAAAATAAAAAGGTAATTTGGTTCTAGTTCCTAACCGAACCGAATGAAACCTTAAGGTTACGATTCCATATTATGTACAATCGTAACTGAACCTAAATGAGTTTTGATTCGGTTTTTATTTTGGAACCGTAACCATACGATTCCATTCGGTTCGATTTCGGTTCCGAATCAGAACCTTGGCCAGGTCTAATCACAAGTGGCAGATGAAGAAACAAGGAGTTAAAAAATGTGGGATACAACCTCCAAACAGTTATCAGACAATTATCTTCGCCATTATATAAACTCAAAGTCAAGTCTAAGAGAAGGAAGAAAAAATCAAAAACACTCGAAAGAGCCAATGTAATTTTTTTCTTAGATAACTTATTAGAATTGTGTGCTTACACCCCTTAGCGATATTTCTCAATTTAATCAAACACCTATTTTTGAGACTTTGTTCTAAGAAATTTGAACTTTACACGCTCTCTTTCTATAAATTTATTCATTAACAAAAGTAAATGCCTGTATAAATTTGTTCTTTGCTCTCTGTATAAATTAGTTCTTTGCTCTCTCTTCCTGTTTTGTTTAAAACTTCAACGATCTCCTATAATTTTTTTCCTCCTCATTATTCGCTACTTCAAGCAAATAAACTTAGAAATGTATTGAATGTTTATTGACGGTAAGTAAAATAATAAATAAATAAATAATATATATATATATATATATATATTATTTTACTTATTTTAATTTGTCAATTATTTAATATGTGGATGAGAAGAGATGTATGATATGTATGGAACATTGATGCGTACCTAAACAAAATAAAGAATAAATTGAGAATTAAAAATAAAATAAAAATCATGGCATATAATTTGTGCTGCGTAATCTATTCAACGGTAAAGTCAACCTCACTAAATGTTTGGCGTTAAAACTAATGAACTTTCCATGGCAAGTTGCTCAACCACATAGTAATCACTGTTGTCTTAACTATTTAACGGCATATTTTCACACGTCTCGTAAGTCCTTTTTGTTGTAGTGCCAACCCGTTTAATTAACGGGTCCAAAAATTGCTCGTATCCAGCTTAACATACAGAGCCCTCGAGACCCCATTTTAGTCCCTCCTCACACACAGAATTCTCATTATTAGAATGGTAATGTCAATATCTGTTATTAGTTTGTCCAAGTGTTGGCAAAAGAAAAAATGTCACCCTGGAGCGAAATCGCCCTAGAACGAATGATTGAAGGACGAAGGCAAGAAGGGCGATGAAAGGAAGAGCGATCAGATTAGAGCGAAAAGAACCCAGGACGACCGAAGCATTAGAACGAGAACACGTAATGCAGTTGATCCCACGACTACAGCAGTTAATCAGTTTTCCCTCCACGATCAAGCAGTTGAGACGCACAACTCAACGGTTGAAGACACGATCCAGCAGCTGCAAGGAGATACTGGAACTACCCAAGCAGTTTACAAGCTTCACTATAAAAGCTCACTCGTACAGAGAGTAAAGTCCCGATCAAATGAAGACTCAAATGAGCATTTTTTTTTCTTTTAGTTTTTATAACTTTTAGGACTGTAATTTGTGTGTTTGCGTCCCTTGTGTAGGCACTGCATTTTTACACATAAGTCCCTATGATGAGTCTCATTTTGGAGACACTACCTTTTAAGTCACGGAGGTCACGGAAAACGGACATCGGAAGGGGGAATTCAGAATAAACAAGGTTCACTGTTTTCGTTGGTGCTGCGTTCGTTAATTCGTTCGAACTCCAAACAGATTGCGGGCGTTCGTGCCGCGTTCGAGGAGGTGTTTGAACGGTGTCGGTAATTCTGGTTTTGCTGCAAGCCTCACACTAAGCCCAATTCGTCCAAACCTTGGCTCACACGCCCAAGCCCACTTAAAAATCACATACCAAATTAAATAAAACAAATCTAAAATCTAAATAATCACCTACCAAAATAATAAAATACTTAAACAAATTAAAGAAATTGCATGCCTAATTAAAATCAATCAACAAATTAAATGCCTAATCTAAACCAAATCAAATCCTTTGCTTTCCTTGTCTAAACCAAATCAAATCCTTGCTCTTAATGCCAAATCCCCTTCCTTGTGAGACAAGGTGAAGCCCTAGCCATTCTCTATATAAACAACACCTTTCCAAGGCATTCCGGTCTCCCTGGTTCACGCCCATCACAAGAAAAAAAAAGAAGAAAAGAATTTCCAACCATTTTCCCCTAGCTCATTCACATAAGAAACACCCAAGCTTATAGACACAACTCTCCCTCATTCTCAATAACCAAAGATCACCCACACATAAAACAACCCCCTTTACCTCACCGAAAAACACATCCCAAACAGCCCTAAAACACGCATACAGCAGCAAAACAGTAGCAACGGCAGCGAATTGGAGCCAATCAAAAGCAGCAGCAAAAGACGGAGAACGACGACTCAAAACAGTAGGACAACGAACGAGAGCAGTGAACCGGAAGAGTTGCGGAGCATCCACCCTTCCGACGATCGTGTACCGTACATCTGAGAGGTGATTTAAAAGGTTAGACCTGAGGGCACTTTTCTCATTAGTTTATATTCGTTTTTATTGTTTATTGAATTCTATTTGCATGAGAGTCGTTTGTGGATGCATGTTGCGGCTTGGATGAATGAAAGAGTGTCGTCTCTTGTGGTATATAGGATGGAAACCCAGACGTAAATTCCGTAGCCGAATCCGAATGGACGGTAGTGCGGTCTGTACTTGGGATACAACTCCACGTACCACTTGAGTAAACGGCACCTTCTCTTGTTTTTGTGTTGCTTTGGTTTATTTATTTCTCGTCATTTAAATTCTGTATGTTGCTTATTCATTTATGATACGATCGAGTGCATGGGCTCAGTAAGTGCGATGAAAGGTCCCCTAATTGGAGGGGTTAAAATCCTTCACCACGATGCTTTGCCGCACCGATTGATGTGTGTCCGGTTGAATGCGAGATACGTTCAATCGGGCATACTAAGTTTGATATGATTGTCTTTATTTTCGTACGCATGATTCAATCGAGTGCATGGGCTCAGTAAGTGCGATGAAAGGTCCCCTAATTGGAGGGGTTAAAATCCTTCACCACGATGCTTTGCCGCACCGATTGATGTGTGTCCGGTTGAATGCGAGATACGTTCAATCGGGCATACTAAGTTTGATATGATTGTCTTTATTTTCGTATGCATGATTCAATCGAGCGCATGGGCTTAGTAAGTGTGATGTGAGATCCCCTATGGGGAGGGGTTAAAGCCCTTTACCATGATGCTTCGCCGTGCCGGTTAATGTGTGTTCGGTTGAATACAAGATACGTTCAATCGGGCACACTACGTTTAATATTATTGTTTTTTAATCTTTTGTATGCATGATTCAATCGAGCGCATGGGCTTAGTAAGTGTGATGTGAGATCCCCTATGGGGAGGGGTTAAAGCCCTTTACCATGATGCTTTGCCGCGCCGGTTGATGTATGTTCAGTCGAATGCGAGATACATTTGATCAGACATATTGAACTTGACATTGTCATCTTTATTCTTTGTGTCGCATGCATCAGGTCTGTTCCCGTTCGAACGCGTTTACGAACGCAACTCGAACGCGCATGTATTTTGCCTTATCATGTATTCTGTTTCATTTCCGTTCGAACGCATTCACAAACGCCACACGAACGTGAGTATTCTGTCTCATTTCTGTTCGAACGCGTTCACAAACGCCACACGAAGGTGAGCATTCTGTTTCATTTCCGTTCGAACGCGTTTACGAACACTACTTGAACGAGAACCTTCTGTTTACCGTTCGAACGCGTCTACGAACTCTGCACGAACGCACACGGTAAACAGATCCTCTTGCATCACATTACGACATGTCCATCTTAGTATATAGTCACCCCTTTTTACGTTATGCATTTGTATTACCTCTCTAGTTGTCTATCTCTGTTATGCGCTTTAATATCTTTTCTTAATATACATGCTAGTAAGAATGCTATTTGTTTACGCTTATGTGTCCACCAATGCGTTCATTAACTTGTATGCTTGCCGTATGATAATCGTTATGTATGTAAATTGAGACATAGATTACATGCAAATAGGCTGTATGCAAATTCGAATATGTGTTACATATAAATTTAGATGAACTTGTTGATGTATGTATGTGAGTGTAGAAGCATGATATTCTTAGAAATAAGTGTTACTTAAGCCCGATTAAATTATTATATAAATCCTTTCATTACAATTGACATGAGTAAGGGACCATTCCGAACCCAACAGTTTGAGGTCTTCCCTTGCGAGGGGTGAGTGCGGCCTTAAATCTCATTTTCCCGGTTCACACCGGGTGGCGACTCTATTATTCTCCGATTTAGTCCCCCGTGGCTATTCCGTACTCCCGACTAGGACGCGAGTCTAGGACAGCATGCGTCGCCCAGATAGCTGTGTTCCCACACCTTGGAGGCTTATTCACTTAATCAAACACCCATCGCTGGGACTTTGTCTCAGGAGGTTTGAACCTTACACGTTTCTCTTTCTTCTTCGCGTACAAAAATCGCGCAAACAATTTTTGGCGACCACAGTGTGAGACTTGGTGTAAGAAGTGGAGATGCCTCCGAAAAAAAACACTCAAACTGGCTCAGGTACGGAGGAATGAGGACTGGAGCAAACCAACCAGCCCCACGTTCCAGCCGTGGTGGGTCATTTCGAGGGTCTGGCAGAAGCTAGTCGATACGAACCGATGCGAGAATTCAGCCCTAATGCAGTTCGTGCATTGTTCAGTGAATTCACACAGGATGTTGTTAAACAGGTTAGGCTGCAAAACGCTCATGTCATAGATAAATTTATCTCGACTAACAATTCACATTATGAAAATATGGCCAAACACTTGAGCTCGTTGAACGAATTAATGGCCAAATGTGTAAATGGAGGGACAGCCCCGCCGTGGACTACGCATTCTCCTGCACCAAGCTGTCAGGAGGCTGGTCGGAGTAATGTTCCCCCACAAGGAATCACGGTCCCTACGACTTCCAGGGGAGGAACAAGTTTTGGGGACAATGGCCCATATTTAGGGCCAAATCTACACCATGGGCCAAATATGGCACAACACAAGGTGGTGTTGCCTCAAGGCATCTAGGTTTCTCAGGGACAGAATCATGATTATGTCCCGCTTGTGAGCGGACCACAACCACCTCCCATAGCGATGCCATTTAATGGTAATGACATGTTAAGGGAACATGTGACCGACATCCTCCAAAATCAATTCGGTCTGGGAGTACGGCCAATTTGGCCAAGGTACCGGAAGCCATATCCCGATTGGATCGACGTGGCGTATCCGTGGCCTAGAAACTACAAAATACCATATTTTTCCCTATTTATGGGGTCTGGGGAAGTTTCTTCCATGGAACACATATGGCGATTCACCCTTTAGTGTGGAGAGGTCACAAATTTCCATAAGTTAAGGTTATTTCACGGCTCACTGTCTGGAGTAGAGTTCTCCTGGTACGTCAGTCTGCCGGCCAACTCAGTAGAAAGTTGGCAACAAATGGAACAGTTGTTCCATGCGCAATTCTACAAGGCCGAGGCCGAAGTGGCTTTGGCCGACCTGGTAAACCTAAGATAGTTACCAAGAGAATGGGCTGAAACATTTAGCTCGAGGCCGATGTTACGTGCCTTTGCCAGAAAAAGAGTTCGTGAGAATCGCTCAAAGTTGCCTCAATTTCGACTTGAAAAAGAAATTTCAAGATCAATAATTTTGGGACCTCCTCCAGCTCATCACCAGCGCGGTGCGTTATGAACGATTACTAAGGGAGGAAGAGCAAATAAAAAATTCTAGCAAAGGGACGTATTACAGGAGCTTCGATTATGAAGTAGGCAAAATGGACGTCGAATCGGCCGACTTATGTTTGGCCGAATTGGTTAAAGGAAAGCCGTACGTTTGTAAGACGTGGGCCGAACCCCAAGCCAAAGAAAAGAACGATAAAAAGAGGATAAACTTTTCTTTTGATACCACAAAAGTCGACGCCATATTCGATAAGTTGTACAAAGACAAACAGATTAGTTTGAGCGACCGCCATACGTTGCCAAGCGCCGAGCAAATCGACAGCAAAAAATATTGTAAATGGCATAATGCATGGTCCCATTCAACTAATACTTGTCTTGTTTTTCGGAATGTTTTGTAGGATGCCATAGAATCCGGACGAATAACGTTCGAAAAAAATATGACCGTGGACGACAATCTGTTTCCCAAGCCAATGGAATTAAACATGATCAGCTCGGATCTTACCAATTTTCCAAGATTCAAGCTAGTCCCAGATGAAGAACAGAATGGTCATCGTCCAAGTGCTTTGGAAAGGATTAAAGCACCCCAAAAATAGAAGGATCAGCAAAACCTTTGTGTACGGTGCAGGAACAGTATAGAGTGGATGAGGGAGTTGGAAGACACTTGTGAAAGGCCCATAAAGAAAGAGCCAGTAACATGGCAGCCATGGACCTTTACACCAAGGTTTTATGGCGAAAATTCAAACTTCGTGCAAAATGTGAGGATGTTTAGGCCGAAAATTCATCGGCCCAATATATGACATTCGTATCGAAGGCCGTGTTCGGGGAAACGCCCAGGTCCTCCCGTGGATAAAATGATGAGGACCCAATTAAGGAGACACCAGAGAAATTATGGCCGTATGATGCACCAAAAAGGTGGGGTGAGGACCACAGGCCGTAGTCCTCGCATCATGAAGAAACTGGAGGCAAATAACAAGGAGAGCGATGGTAAAGAAGGGAAAATAACGAGCTGCGAAGAACGTACCAAGTTTGACAGACGAAAACTGGACGAAACAGATGATGAAGAGCCCCTATTGTCATTCAGTTCGGCAGCATGCCACCGGTTGTGGCTAACCATTACTTGTTGTCCAGAGAATTCAAAGGGGACAACAATGGAGAAGCTGGGATAAGCGAAGATGCCTATGAGGGTAATGAGATAGAATTTACAGCGCTCTCGATAACAAATAGGGAAGCTTCAGATGAGGAAATGACCGACGTAGAAGAAGAAATAGACATCAGGACCGAAGCCCGAAGAAGGGAGATATCACAGAATCGACTTCTCAAAGAATTGTACGAGGCCGGAAACCCTGCAGTCGGAACGTTACGAGAGGACTTGGGACGATCTCAATACCTCATCCTATATGGGACGCCCAAATAATAAAAGACAATCACCATGGCAGAAAAGCAAAGATTGCCCGTCAATAATGTCTTGCACAATGCACCAGTCACGAGTTTCAATGGAGGAGCGACAACAGCCAAATGGGTCGTCCCACTAGACTTGCAAGTGGGAAGTACTACAAAACAGTAGTATTCTTTGTTATAGACGGGCCGACAACATATAACATGCTCCTAGGATGAGATTGGATACACGGCAGCCGATGTGTTCCTTCATCTCTTCATCAGTGCTTAGTTTTCTTGAACCAGAGAGACGAAGTGGAAGTGATACATGCAGACAATAAGCCTTTCACTGCAAAGATAAATTCGGCCGAATACTTCATATATGAAGGAAATTACGGGCCGACCAGAGTCCTGACCAAAGGGTAAAGTTCGACTATTATGGCTCAAAATGACGAGCCATACCCCGCGGGACTGCTAAATGATTTGTTCGCGCAAACAAGGCCAATCACAGTGGTCTTTGGGGAGCCAACGCGCAACAATTTGAATGAAGTGCAGACAGAGTATGGAACAAGCCGCCCTTGCGGCCACTAAGGCCAATCTAATGGCCTATGTAATGGAAAAAGGAATTGAGGCCAAAGCTCAGGCCACGATCTCGACCTTGAGAGATAAACTATTAGCACACCAGACAGAATACAGGATAAGAGAGGCATGTGGGGTAGATTATTTGCTCGAAGAAAGTCACAAGAGCGAGCGAGAGGACGAAGAATATGCTCTGAACGGACGGCGTATGGCGAGCATGTCAAGGGCACAAGATGTATTGGACAAGGTAAACCTGGGAAGCGAGGACAATAGACGCATCACTTATATCAGCAAGGAACTAGAGGCCCAGGTATGTGAAAAACTGATCCATTTATTACAAGAATACATAGAGTGTTTTGCCTAGGACTATAATGAAATGCCTGGTTTAGATAGGACGTTAGTAGAGCATAGGTTGCCAATCATGCCGAGCCATAGACCACATAGGCAGCCTCCACGATGGTTTGCACCCAATGTCATGCCCGATATTAAGAAAGAGGTTGAGCACATTTTAGAGGTGAAATTTATTAGGGTGACCAGATATGTAGAATGGTTGTCAAATATCGTCCCGGTCATGAAGAAGAATGGAAAAATAAGAATCTGCATAGACTTTAGGAATAAAAACCTAGCAACACCCAAAGATCAATACCCCATGCCGACGGTAGATTCCTTGGTAGATTCCACGGCAAGGTATTAAGTATATTCTTTTATGGATGGATATGCGGGTTATAATCAGATCTACATCGCCAAAAATGATGTATATAAGACGGCTTTTAGGTGCCCAAGTTCGTTGGGGTGTTATGAGTGGGTAGTAATTCTGTTCCGCCTAAAAAACGTTGGGGCCACTTACCAGCGGGCCATGAATTTAATCTTTCATGACATGATCAGCCGATTTGTAGAGGTCTATGTGGATGATATAGTGGCTAAATCTGTAACCATGGAAGAAAATTTTAGCCAATTGACAATGGCTTTTGAGCGAATGAGAAAATTTAAACTAAAGTTAAACCCTGACAAATGTACTTTCGGGGTGTGTGCAGGAAACGTCCTAGGATTTCTAGTACACCAACGAGGGATTGAGATCGACACTAATAAATCTCGGGCAATCACTGAAGCTAAACCTCCATGAAATAAGAAAGAGTTGCAGATATTTTTAGGGCAAATTAATTTCCTGAGACGATTTATCTCTAATTATGCAAGGAAAACTAAAGTGTTCTCCTCCCTGTTGAGGCTAAAGGACAAGGACGAATTCGTCTGGACCGAATAACATCAAAAGGCTTTTGACAGCTTAAAGAAATATTTTTCGCAGCCGCTGGTGATGGTACCCCCTATGCCAGGACGTCCAATGAAGTTGTACATATCGGCTGAAGATCAACCGATAGCTGGGATGATCGCGCAAGACGACGAAAGAGCCATTTATTATATTAGGAAACAATTGCTAAATTATGAATGTAATTATTCTCCAATGGAGAAATTATGCTTGGCTTTGTATTTTACATGTACTAAGCTACGGGCCTACCTTAGGCCGAATATAATGTACTTAATCACTAAAGTTAATATAATAAAGTACATGTTTTCTCGTCCTATCTTGCATCAAAAAGTTGATTTCTGGTCCTTATCACTATCAGAATTTGATATACGACATGAGCCCCAAAAGGCTGTAAAAAATCAAGCCTTGGCAGATTTCTTAGCTGACCACCCCTGTTTGAGTACCGTCAGAGAGGTAGAAATGGATTTAGACGAATGCAGTCTAAAACCATGGACGATGTATTTTGATGGGTCCAGTACAATAAAAGGAGCAGGGATGGGGATAGTCTTAGTCATCCCATTGGGTGAATCGTTTCGTTTCTTAATCAGGTTAAATGAATATTGCACTAACAACCAGGCCGAATACGAAGCCATGATATTTGGCTTGGAAACACTCCTCAATATGGGGGTGACACACGTGTCTATTAAATGAGACTCGCAATTAGTGATCTAACAGGTAACATGAACCTTCAAATGCCAAAGCCCATTAGTCATGGTGCTATTGGATGTGGCTAAAGAATTGGTAGGTCAATTTGACCATGCGGAATTGGAACACGTTCCGAGAGAAAAAAATGAAATGGCCAACAATTTGGCCCAAGCAGCTTCCGGGTACAAGCAAGCAAACATAGATGGTATATATAGAAGCGATGAGATGAAGCCGGCCCTGATACGACGAAAGAATGGGACAAATGTCATGGCCGTTCAAATTGAAAAGGAGGATGATTGGAGGAGCGAGATCAAATAATTTCTGAAACGGCCTGAAGGTGGGAAAGATCGAAGGCTAAAGCTCAATGCCTTGAATTATGTGGTATCAGGAGAAGTGTTGTATAAAAAACGCCAAGACGGCCTGTTGTTGAAATGTGTAGGGCCATCAAAGTCCAAAACTATCATGGCCGAGATACATGAAGGTGTTTGTGGGGCTCACCAGGCCGGAATAAAGATGAGATTGCTGATTATACGGAACGGCTATTATTGGCCGAAGATGGGAGAATCATACATCTCATATGCCAAAGGATGTATTGCTTGTCAAAAGCATGGACCCATTCAGAGGGCACCAGCAACCGAAATGATCCCCATCATTAAACCATGGCCATTCATAGGATGGACGATAGATTTGATAGGGAAAGTATATCCTGCATCGAGCAAAAGGCATACTTTCATTATCGTTGCTACCGAATTTTTTACCAAATAGGTGGAAGCTATTCGGGTACTGGAAATCTCCCAAAAGCAGATCATCAAGTTCATAAAAGAGCATATCATTCACCGATTCGGTATACCGCAAATAATAATGGTAGATCATGGCACTTCATTAAATGGTGAGAAGGTAAAAAGCTTCCTGACCGAATACGGGATCCGGTTGGTAAACACCACTCCGTATTACCCTCAGTCAAATGGTCAGGTGGAATCGTCCAATAAAACCCTCAAGGGATTGATTCGGAATATGGTGATAGACAACGCTAGGCGATGGGATGAATGTTTGAGTCAAGCTTTATGGGCCTATAGGACGTCACCACGAACAAGTACTTCGATCACGCCATTTCAGTTAGTATATGGTCAAGAGGTCGTATTACCGGTAGAAATGAATATTGAATCCATTATGGTGATGTTGCAAAAGGAGTTGAAAAAGGAAAACTACAACGAAGCAATGATCCATAATTTACTGGATTTGGACGATGTTAAATGCGATGTGCTGAATCGTTTAGAAGCATAAAAGAGAAAAATAGCCAAGGAGTACAATCTCAGAGTCGTGGCTAAATCGTTCGGCAAAGGCGAGTTAGTATGGAAAACTATATTGCCAATTGATGCTAAAGACCCGGCATATGGCAAATGGTCGCCTAATTGGGAAGATCCATTCGAGGTAAAAGATGTGTTACCAAACGGGGCCTATCATTTGAAAGATCTAAACAGAAGGGTACATGCTAGGGTGATAAATGACAAATACTTGAAAAAATATGTGCCCTCACTTTGGGAGCATGAAAATGTAATGTCTTTACAATAAAATCTAAAATAATTCATTTTCATTAATTCGGGATGAAAACGTCCTCAAAATTACAAAAATTGGACGAGGTAACATCCTGCAAAGCATCATTGGCTGTGGCCCGAAGACCGACGAAAATCCTTGGGTGACTCCTTTATGGCCGAGAATGTCTCCCTCCTTAGACGCCATTCCTTTTGTACCTCCAAGCCCGCTGTCTCTAAATCGGCCAAGCTCTTCTCAAAATCTATACGGGCCAGACGTTCGTACTATGTCAAGGAAGTGTCCATCTCTGTCACTTGGGTATCAATGGTCCTCATCTTAGCCTCTTTTCTCATACGACTTTCCTCAACAAGGCGCTGGATGTCCTGTAATTGTCGCTCTAGATCCAGGAGAACCGATTCCTCGGTCACCATTTCATTAGTGGTCTCCCTCAAAGCCTACTGAAAGGCATCGAGAGAACCGCGAAGCGTTTCTTTCTTCATTATAGGAGAGCGAAGCCCAATCCTTTGACTGTGTATGTTGTGATACCGAGAGCTAAGGGCCGCTATATCATCCTGCAGTTCTTGGAGGAAGAGCCGATCATCTACTAATAAAGGTAAGGCATTGAGGGCTAGTAGGCGGCTTAATTCAGAGGAACTTCTGTCCAACTGGGAAATGTTTTCTGGCAGAACGGCCTGACCAATCTCCAATGTAGTAAAAGAAGCATATTGGCTGATAATTTCCCGAAGGACCTCCAGGTTCGTACTGGCGCCGACCGAAGGCGAAGAAGACCGAAATTGAGCAGAAGAAAATCGTCCAAGGCGATCCAAAATGTTATGGACCGATTGCAGCAGCGGGTCGGACGCCTGTATACAGAGGAAAAATTAGCAGATGTAAACCAAAATCATGGCCTATTCGCCGATGCCTCAAAAACCTCAATTTGCGGCTGCACAAGTTCTTGCTGAAGCGAAATATCTGAGGATGATGGATGCTGGGGGACAAGAATTGACGGCCATGCGGCCTGAGGGGGCGACGGCCGATCGGGAGAATGTTATTGCATGATGAGAGACTCTGCCTGAAGAGGCGGCGATTGTTCAGAAGCGGCAGACATTTGGGCTGACGAAGTAAGAGCTATAGGTAGAGGAATCAAATATTGGGGAGCCGAAGATGACGGCTGTCCAGGAGCAGAGAGATATTGTGCTGAAGGCATATGAGACTCCACTCTATGAGGAGAAGGCGGAAGAACCGAAGATGACAGCTGTGCAAAGGCCAAAGTCTGATGCACTGAAGATCCCGTAGATGCTGCCTGTGGCATTGACTGTTGCAGCGCAGTGGTGGGCTGAGCATCTGTAAGAGAATCATAATCGAAAGAATCAGAAATATAAATGACCTCCTATTCCTCATAAATACGACGAAGTACGTCGTCTCTGTACATACACCGAGCCTCCTCTAATAACTCCAATTCGGCCAAACAATAAAGGCCGTCTACGTCCCTATAACTGCCCTTAAGCCATGCGGTAGACATCCTACATGCTAAGGGGTAAAGCTGTTTAAGATGACACCAAAGAGGCCCATCCGGCGAAATAGGTTCTGGCATTTCGGCCTCGTCGTCCGGATCTTGTACGATTGGTATAGGATCGTCCGAAGAGGGACATTCAAATAAAGGATGGTTTCTCAGAATTTCCCCACCCCTTGGACGTGAACGGCCAAATTCTATATGTGGCTCCGTACCTTGGGGATTGGCTCTTGACGAATCACCGGTAACGGCTGTTCCGCCCTCTTTTGGCGTTTGCCCCACGACTGGAGCCTTGGCTGTTTCGTCCTCATCCGATGGGAGCTGCACAATCGGCACCTCAGCAGGTCCCACCTCCTCAAAACCTTCAAGTATAAGAGCTTCAGCCCCCAGAGTTTGGATCGTTTCGGGCGTCGCAGAGGGCGGTTTAATCCTAAGCACCTGCACAAAGTACAAAGTTAGAACCTCAATTTACATCAAACTCAAAAAAAGACGGGTTTCAAACTCGTACCTTAGGACGACGTACAAGTGGCACGTCTGAATCCGAGCTACGGCTGAGAGAAGGCTGTTTCCTCTTGGCGAGCTTTATTTTCTTGGGTTTGGCCGTCTCACTTGCCTTTTTTGACCCTGTTGGCTCAGAAGACTTTGGGGACAATGGGATAGTAGGAAATACCCTCATAGAAGGCAGAGAAAAAAATCGTTCACGGGCAGGTGGCCAGAAACGATCAAAAGAAGAATGAACCGATGTACAAGAAGCAAAAGGAGCTATGACAAAAGAAGAAAGTAAAGAACAGGTTTCCGATAAGGATTCCTCCACGTCAGAAACTTAAAAGACTTTGAAACGGTCCGACGAAGCGGAACGCGTATGGAAGAAAGGAAGAGGCCATTCTTGAATGAGGCCAAGCTGACGGGCGACGAAGTTGGGCGAATACACCTCCACTTCAGCCTCGCCATTGGCCCCAGTCAGGATGTCATGATTCAGGTCGCGGCTGCATAAAAACTTACGCCATATAAGGAGACCTGAATCATCCTCTTCCGAGTGAGGAAGATCATGAACGAATGACGGGCTGTTCCCCACTGAGAAAGGGAAAAAAGAGGAAACCCGAGGAAGAGTATAGAAATATTCAAAAGCAGTGCGAGGGAGGAAAGAAGATGGCCGAAGCTGGGTAAAAAGAAGACCGGCAAAATGGTAAGGATGATTCGAATCAGTGGCACTAAAAACAGGGAAATAGGCTCTCAACCAAAGCTGAACGAGCCACAAAGGACCAGAGGCAATAGGCGAGGCCCCTGACCGAAGTTTTTTTTGGAGCACGGCCAAGCCCCGATAAATAGCAGCTAGCAAGAAGGATGTCAGGTCTAAACGGCGACCATTGGCAAGGTCTGAAGAGATGGGGAGGTAGCCCGCCACATGCTTTTGGCTAGGCGCACAAATGATGTATTTACACAGCCAATAGTGAAGGAATGTCGTTCGCTCCAACATCGAAACAGGACAAGCCGATTTCAAAAATGTGCGAAGAAAAGAAGAGTATGATGAAAAGGACGAAGGGTCCATTGAAGGAGGATGGAAACAGAAGGTTGTGCAAGCCGAGATGGGTGCACCCAAAGGGGCCAGCCCGGTGAGAGCACCGATTTCATGAAGAGTGACAGTAAAAAGACCAACAAGGAAAATGAATTCATTGTACTCAGAAGACCAAAAGAGCAAGGAAATAGGAAACAGGCTGCGGTCAAATGAGGGTAAGGCCAACGAAAGTTCGATGAAGGAAAGGAAACCATTCTTATCTAGAAAAGCACGAGTATTCGTATGCAATAGCAAACATTGGAACCAAGACTCGAACGCGGTGTCATGTTTGGGCCACGTGCGAATCGGGTTGGATTGAGCCAAATGAGAAATATTAATTGGCTCCGACAATGGGAGACCAGAAGAGGAAAGGAACTGTTGAGCCAGCGGGGCTGTGGCAATGGTATGGTCTTCAATAAAAATGGGACCAAACGCACACTGGTCGTAATTCTCGTCAAGAGTATGAACACCAAAAGTGCCCACGGAAGAATCGTCCAGTGCCATTTTATAATCAGCAAAAGTAGAGGAACTGGTCTTGGGAGCAGAGGAAGAAGACGCCATTGAAGAGTTTTGCAATGCGGGGCGAAAGTAAAGAAAAACCCAGAGTGGGCTAAACCCTTATATAAACAGACGGAAGGCTCAGCCTGGGACAGGTGTCCCAACCCGTATTGTCGAGGGATGGAAACAGCGGGAAAACGAAAAGAATGAAGAATCGCCCTAAACAGGTGTTAGAATACAATTCGCTGCAAAAATGACGTGCGACGAAAGGAGACACGGAAGTGACGTAAAAAATAGCTCTTAAATGGGCCTCATGATGAAACGTGTTGGGAAGAGTCACACATTTATTGCAGAAGTGATGGGTTCGCATGAGACTGTAAAAGACGGCCTAACCAATTGCAGGGCGAGAATTTCTCCATCGGGCTTGCCACACTTTTAGCATCAGCCACTAAATTAGCCAAACCCCAATATCAGCATTCAATAGGTCGGCCAAACTTCGGCATCTTAGCATCGGCCTTCACTAGATCGGCCAAATACATGTGTAAACATAAGCATTCCCCAGGAAACATCGTACAGGCTATCACCACTATTGATGCGCGTGACATAAGAAAAGCTGAGTTGATATGACAATACCATCAGACTGCAGGTCACTTTTGACAGAGTCAGGCTTAAGGCAGAGAGCCCATCAATCGATCAGGTAACACATGAAAAACATTGCAAATGAGAACATTATCATGCCTTGAGATTATTTAAAAGAAGGGGAGTTAAAGAAATAGCTTATAAGAAAAACCTCTCACAACCGCCCGGCCAAGGGCCAACCCTACTCAAGAAGCCTCAGCTTGGTTTTCCCTAACCGAGCAAATGCTCTGGCTAACGAATGAAAGGGGAAAGAACAGAAGGAGCATAATAGAGCCGGAAAAAAGAGAAGATCTGCATGAAACAAAGGCCATCGGAAGCGAAAGCTTCTCTTTAATGAGGTGTGAAATGGAATGAAAAAGGTTAGCTAACGGCCATCCACACGGTGTGAGGTGTGAAATGGAATGTAATGGTGTGGATGGGCTATATATTTTAGCGACGACTGACCAGGGTCCTCGGTGGGGAAGGTACTGCATCCCCTGGTTGCGGATGGGTTACGCCCGTTGACAACGGCGGACCGTATTCCTCTGCGCGGAGGATGCTGCACTCCTCGGCTTCACAGGTTCTCTGGACTGAGGGACAGGCCTGGGGACTAGTTCGAGGGCGAAAATCCCCGGCTTCACAGATTCTCTGGACTGAGGGATCGGCCAGGTGACTAGCTCGTTTGGCGTGGTGGTATTCCCTGCACGAGGAAAGAACGAACCTGGATGAAAAGCCGAAAAATCCATCTCGATTTTCACTTCCAGTACAAATCAAGGTGAATTTGAGGGACAATTGTTGGCAAAAGAAAAAATACCACCCTGGAGCGAAATCGCCCTAGAACGAAGGAATGAAGGACGAAGGCAAGAAGGGCGATGAAAGGAAGATCGATCACATTAGAGCGAAAAGAACCCAGGACGACCGAAACATTAGAACGAGAACACGTAATGCAGTTGATCCCACAACTATAGCAGTTAAGCAGTTTTCCCTCCACGATCAAGCAGTTGAGACGCACAGCTCAACGGTTGAAGACACGATCCAGCAGTTGCAGGGAGATACTGGAGCTGCCCAAGCAGTTTACAAGCTTCACTATAAAAGCTCACTCGTACAGAGAGAAAAGTCCCGATCAAATGAAGACTCAAACGAGCATTTTTTTTTATCTTTTAGTTTTTATAACTTTTAGGACTGTAATTTCTGTGCTTGCGTCCCTTGGAGACTTATTCACTTAATCAAACACTCATCGCTGGGACTTTGTCTCAGGAGGTTTGAACCTTACACGTTTCTCTTTCTTATTCGTGCACAAAAATCGCGTAAACACCAAGTAATTGTAATAGAAAATTATCTTTTTACCTGTCTATAATATATTGAGTCCTCATGCCCCCATCCTATCCAATTTTTTGCCATCCCTACTTCTAATTTAAAATTTTACATTTCGTTGCATTAAATTGTGTTTATATTTTATTTTAATCTAGAATTGTAATAAAATATTTATTCAACCTATGCAAAGCATGTGCTAAGATTAGTTTTTTTTTTTATAAAAGGAAATTATAGGAACCCGCCCGATAAAGACTCCCACTGGCCATAATTGTGATGACTTGCCATATCAAATTTGAAAAAGTATTATGTATGAAAGAACAATGATTGTGCCAAAAATAGTAACTTTAAAAAGTGTTAAATAATTTAAAGTTATTTTATTATTTTAAGTATAAAAAATAAAAATATTATGTTATGAAATATTCATAGTGTAAATAATAATATTATTTTTAAATTTACTATTTCAGAATATAAAAATATAAAAACGCGGTATTGAAAAATATTCCGACAGTACAACTAATATTGTTGTATATGAAAAGCACCTGGCAATGAATTTGAATTGTAAAATAACACATGGGTGTTTTCTTTTTTTACGTAGGGAAAGTTCACGCCGACACCAAATATTTCTGACAATTAAAAAAATCACTACATCATTTTATAATTCAAATTACTTGAAAAAACGTTAGATAGCGATATCCATCTTTATTTTGACATTTATGTAATTATATAATTTTGAAATGTCAAAGCGTTAGGTATGGAATAATTATTACTGTTTGAATAATTATCATTCTTCCCTATCGCTTAATATTTGTTTTGTTTTCAAGGATATTTTAGAAAATTCATTAGTTGTTTGTTAGAAATTTAAAATAGTCAATGTGTTAGGCATGGGTTAGTTTTGATATTTGAAAATTTTAATATTTTTTTGACTCAATAAAAGTCTATTGATATATTGTAATCTAAATTTTATTGAAACACTATTTTATAAAATTTTATTTTTTGGAAATCCCACCGCTAAATCATCTGATCCGAGCTTAAGCGGAGCATGTAAAAACCACGACTGCCCCAGACTCTTACAAGAAATACATCTCATGAACTCGAACTCAAAACGTGACAACCAAGTCTTAAACCCTTTATCACTAAATCACATTTCTTGGGGGCAGTTTACGCAATTGTAATATCCGAAGTCTTACATTATTAGCTTAACTAAATAATGATGACAAGAACGAAATTCTCTTAAATATAAAAGATTCGTGATAATAGAAGACGAAATGAATTTAAATGATTTAAAGGCGTAATATGAAAAATAAATTTAGTTCAACAAGAATTATGAATCTAATATCGGAAATAAGTAACTAAAATAAGTTTACCAAGTGTAAGGGCATAAGTGAAAACTTAATAAAATATAGTGGTTAAAATTTTAAATAACAAACGATTAAGGGCAAAAGTGTAATTAATCAACATTTTGAGGACTTAAGTGAAAATTTTCAAAAATTTTCCTGCAACTTTAAGGTCCAAATCTAGGCCCAAAATGCAACAAAAATCAAGCCCAATATTTATGCTAATTTTCAGCCCAAACAACGAGGAAAGTAATACAAATTTCTAGAATTTTCTAAATTATTCTATACACACACAAACATACATACATACATATATACATACATACATACATATATATATATATATATATATATATATAGATATATATATATATAATAATAATAATAATAATAATAATAATAATAATAAAACAAAACAAACTTTTCTTCTTGGCAGAGTGAGAGGGAGGAAAGGGAGAGTGGAAGCTTTGGCCAGGGAGAGTGGAAGTTTTGGCTCTCGAAGAAAATTAGCGAAAATGAAGAAGAAGAAGAAGAAAGGAGTAGGAACAAGAGGTAAGATATATAATTTTGTGTTGATTTGTTCATGATTATGAGCCATGGTTTATTATGGTTTTGATGACGATTTATAATGATCTAATATGTTTTTGGTGTTTTTAAATATTTTTGATGATTTTGATAAAGACGAGGTCAAACCCAATCCCTGAGTATTTTTGGAATCGACGGAGATACTAGAATTGATGGATTCAGATGAACTTGTACACACGGCAGATACATATGCGGGATTAGAGGATGGCGATACGTAATGTCTCTAGATTCTAGTTACAGTGTTATGGGACATATGGGACAGCAAAACGTAACGTCTCATGACACTAGTTATTCCTGCCCTATATGTCACATTCCTGGATAGCATATGACTATTTTGGTGTTTAGGGGGACAACGAGACGTAATGCCCCTAGATACTAGAAACCAGGTTAAGTGATTCCCGGATTTGTCTAATTGAGTTGGGTCATAGATAAGAGATTTTGTTTTATGATGAGTTTTGCAGAAAATCAGTTTTTCAAGTGTGATTTTCAAGAATTTGATTTTATGACGAGTTTGATAAAGATATAGTTTTACGATATAATTTACAACAGTTTTACGAAGATTTTAGTTTTCAGATATGTTTGGAAAAAAGAGATCTTCAGCATAAATAAGTGTGACTTAAATAGTTTTCGTGAAGTTTATACTTAATTTTTTCACTAAATTACTAAATAATATATATATATATATATATATGACTTTGTGTTTTATATTATCAACTCACAGAGTATTGTAAAATACTCACCGTCCCCCACTAAAAAAATAAGGCCTTTAGCGTCGAAAACAATCGACACAAAAAGTGAACAGTTCGATGCCAAAAATAAATGTCGTCGAAGAATTTCGACGCTAAACTTAGACGCTAAAATGTGGACGAGAACGTCTATTAGCGTCTAAATACAAATTATCGACGCTAAAACCTCTTTCTGTCCAACTACTTTCGACGAAAAAGAAGAATTTCCGACGCTAAAGTTCATATTTGGCGACGAAAGTATTCGATGCTAAAAATTATACTTTTAGTGTTTAATTTATGCAACGCTAAAATCAATAAATTAAATATTATTTTTATACTTTTAGCATCGAATCTTTCGACGCTAAAAGTATAAAAAAATTATTTTTTTATTTCTTTTAGTGTCGAAAATTTCGACGCTAAAAGTATAAAAATAATTTTTTTTTAAAATTATTATTTTACATAACTTTGCTCTGAAATACTCAATTTAATATTTTAAAAAATATTATTATTTCAAAAAATTACTGATTAATAGCACTATTATGAAATATTCTAATAATTATTTTATTATTATAATGAAAATTTATTAAATAAAAAAAACACATAGTATATTAAAACTATTGTTTTATATGTTTATACAAATGAAAATAAAATTTATTGTTGTTGTGATGAGAGGGCACTCGAGCACGATGCACTCCGGCCGAGTGAGGCCTCCAAAATATCCCGGAAAACCCGTATTTACTGGTCGAACTCTTCCATCTTCTTTTCGTTGTCCACCTTTACCTGTAGTAGCTCCTACTGAGTCTTATTCAGTTCGCCTTGGGTGGTGGCTAGCTGGTCTCGAAGGCACGAGTAGTGTCCGAATAAATAGTAGTTCGTGCAAATGACGTCGGCTTCTTACAAGTGCCAATGCCAACGTTGTACGCTGTCTGGTTCTTGACAACCAATTGCGGCAATTGCTCATCTGGTATCGGGTCGGACCTTGTCTCCTGAGTTTGATGTTGGAGCTCCACCATTTTGTTCTATTTAAAAAACAATTTAAGTTAATGTTAGAATTTGAAAAGAAAAAATAAATTTAAATTAATAATTATTTTATTTTAACAACTTAAACTTACATAACAGCGTTCGGCTTCTTCATTGACCTATTTTTTCTTCTCATTGTAGTGCGTCACTCGGAAAAAAATATGGAAATGACTACACCTCACATGTGCTACTCTGCTAAAAACATAAAATAATTGTACTATTATTCGACATGAGAAAAATAATGAACTATTAAATCACAGTTTATGATATATTTATCTCAGAATGTTCGGTACGATGTTGACTAAATGGCTTGGAACCTCCACGGTGGTTAAAACGCAAGTGACTTCGATTTTCCACATTTGCGTGACATTTATTCTGCATTTAACAACACTGTAAGTACCAAAAACGAAGACAATTATAAATTTATGTTTATTTTAAAATTTACCTCGTGTTTCTCGCTAGACTTTGCTCACACAAGAATGCCCAGTCTTGCTCCTCTATAAAATCAGGCTTGTGTTGTGGAGCATCCAAATGTCAATATTCATCGAATATTGGTTTCAGGACTTTTGTCCTATAATCCTTATAACTTTTCCCCATGTGGTAGTCAAGATACTATTGGACATTAACTTTGGTTAGATCGATGTCGAACCACTCCTACAGGAATAGAAACCAAGTACAAATGAGTATAAAATAAAAATTTAAATTAACAAACAATATCGAAAACTTAATACTGTAAGGAAACTCACAAGTAGCGAAGGGAAGAGCTGGTTGATTTTCGTCTCCCACGTATTTTTCTCCAAGAAACGTAGTTTTGGGGAGCTTCAAACTGAGCTGCAGCATCTATGGCTGTAGTAAACGCTGAAATATGTTGCTCGAGTTATCTTTGTCCATCATCTGATATCTCTATCCAGATACGGCCGTGAGCCTTAACGTGCTTAACCAACCCCAGGCCACGGGTGCGTCCTCGACCCTTCACTGTACAAGAGTCACCTGTGCTAGCAGAGACCCTAGTAGGGGCATATGTCATTGCAGATGTAGATGGAGTCGTATTAGCGCGTCTGCGATTGCCCGGTGCCATCTACAAATATAAATTCCGACACTATCATTGACACAAAAATAATCATAATGATGCTAATGAAATTTCAATATTTTAATAACAATATAAACTTTTGTCATTACACATGGACTGCTCAAAATATCTTTAACCATATAAACTTTTAAAGGATACTGATTTGGGTGATAAAGATATAACAACATCATGAGAAAGTGCATATGTTCCCAAAATTTCATTCTCAAATCAGCTTGCTTGATGTGTGTGAATTGTTATAAACATCCAACATGGGTGATATAAGCACAAATATGTTACTCATTTCTTATAGACATCACCTACATTAGTAGCTCAACATTATCATTTTTTGGTGCAACCTAAAATGCTTGTGAGTTTCCAAATAGAATATCATTAACATATTTGATTGACTATTATACAATCTTTAATCAATATCAATTTGCATTTGACAATCTTTTGCCTTTCTGCTACAATCTTTAAAGGAAATAACTTCAATAAGGAAATAGCCAATAAGCTCAACAAATAAAGTAAAATTAAACATAAAATAGTATTTATTTACCGAATACTTTAACAAAATGCTACATTGCATCAAATGTATATAAGGGCGTATATAATCTTACATTTAGAACAAAGAAATGATCATGATCATGATCACGATCATGATAATTAATAATAATTATCCTAGAATCATTTTATAATAATTAATCAATATGCAAACAATTACATCAATTTTTCACATGTTGTGGCTAACGCGATGTTCAAGTGTAAATTTACGATCCGTTTGGTCACATGTTCGAAGTATGAAAACATCTCCGTGAATAAGCAGGGATGAAAGTTGCATTCAAGGGTAAACCTCTTGTACATGAATTTATAAATTAAACAATTATGAAATCCCCCTTAGGAAATCCTCTGACTTCGCCCTTGGTTGCATGCATCAGCACATTTCTAAGACCTAGTTTACACACTATATCTTCATTTTATGGTCAATTAGCCTTACTAATTATCCTTTCAACTCACAAAGGCATTGCTGCTGTTCTAGAATCCTAAAATAGCAAATTGCTGCTGTTCTGGATCCCAGAACAGCAGCAAGTTGCTGCTCTTCTGGTATCCAGTTATCAAAACACAAAAATATAATTCAAATTAAAAATTGATCAAAAGACATCACATTAACAACAATATAATTCAAAATTAACAATTGAATGTATTAATAATCACTTGCCATTAACAATCACTTGCCATTTACAAAACACAAAAACATCATTCCCCATCATCAAACTATAGATTCGGCCAACATTTACTGTTTTTACAACTTATGAAATTTCTACTGAATTCACAACTAACGCATGTTATATCACCTTTCTAAGCTTGAACCATCATACATACTTATAAGATTAGTGCAGAATCTTCAAATTAACAAATCAATTTCGAAAAATTATTGTAAACCCAAACTCAATCAACTCTTTCTTTTTATTAGCAAGAGAGAGAGAGACTGACCTGAACTGAACAGAGAGCACGACTGGTATTTCAACACTGATATATCGGATCTCTGGTAACTAGTCTATATAATCGGATAAACATGACCTAGTCATAATATCCCAATAGCTGCAGCATAAAAGAGCACCAGTTCCGTATCCTACGTGATCATCATCTCCACTATGACTGGAGTGATACTTCCATCTCGACATCACACCCAATACAGTACGATTCTCAATATACCCCGAAGAGGCGTACATAGAACCTGTTAAAGCCCTGGATGACCAAAACCAAAGTTTATTGATTGTCGCAAGTATTAGCGGTGCAAATCTCAGGTTAAGAACAAATACACCTACCCTGATTCGGACTTCCATAGACACATAGTCATACTACCAATGGAATTCCGAAGGGTCTATCCAGAGCGAAGCTGTTCATCGGTAAACACAACATTCTATTACACTTGCATGTGTATCATATACCCAAATATATAAGAACTATGTCGTTATGCTACCACAACGCACACAAGTGTAATACTAGTCTTTTACGCATAATCGATGTCCAATCTCGATAATACTCTGACTAGGGATATTTAATGATTAAACCTTCGTGGATTGATACTGTCTCATATCATTTCAATATGGAACTAATCATATGAACCTTCTATCATTTATACATCTTGGTAATCTAATTACAAATGATAAAAGGGCAATTTCATTTGTCACATAGTTAATTTGTACAACAATACCATGATCTGTACAAATAGTGATGATATGGGTCATAATTGTCCAACAATCTCCCACTTGGCCTATAGCCAATCACTGAAGTGTCCTACACCCGAACTATGTACGATTTGCTTAAACTTCTGCTGAGAAAATGCTTTCATCAGCAGATTTGCATAATTATCATCTGATGCGATTTATTTAATCATCACATCGCCATGATGTATGATCCGAACGAATCAGATGTATAATCGAAGTATATATCTGGATCATTGATGAGACCATTAATTCTTTAGCCTGTGCTGAGGCCTAGCTCAGCTGCTAACAGAACTACTCCTAATCTAATTAGGATTATTATCGATCCAAAAGTCTTCTATTGCTGCCTCAACTATGTAGGGGTTTTAGGGGGAATATCCGGTAACGCAGCGGAAGCGGTTTTAAATCGTATTTTCCGATTTCAAAACTTTTTCTCGAATTAATTAAATAAACATATTTATTTAATATTCCAATAATCAAATTATGAAATAAAATTCAAATGAATCATATTCAAGTGAATTTACCGAAATGCCCTTACATTGGTATTTTGTCCATTTTAGTCCGAAATTGATCTAATCAATTTTGAATGATTCTAAATCATTTCTAAGATGGACTTAGCATGTTCAAAACATCAAAACACCAAAAGCAACCAAATCCCCAAATTTCCAACTCTTGGCCGAATGCACCACATTGGTGCCAAAGTGTGCACTTTGTCATTTCATGCATCAAAACACATCAAGATGTAATCCAATGAACATGAAACTTTATATGCATCATATACACATCCAAATGCACAACATATATGAAAATCCTCAAATTTGGAATTGGTCATGAACCCTAATTTTTCAATTTCTTCAAATTGGACAAATTAGACCAAATTGGTTAAATCAATTACTTTAATCATGTTTCTTCCATCCAATCAAAGTCTCAACACAATGAAACAACTCAAGATCAAATCTAGGTCATCTAAGAGTGGGTCAACAACTCTAGATTAGCAACAAGGTTTCCAAAACCACAAAAGAACACTTATTACTACAATAGCCATAAGCTTCCTTCATCATACATGCTCTACACTTTCACCAAACTTTTATCCATCAAAAACACAAAGAATAAAGAATAGAAAAACTCAAGAACATCACAAGATGTTGCCCACAACAAGAGGAACAAATTACTCTCTAATGGAAGGTTGGAAATACTTACTATTTTCCAAGCTTTTCTTGATTTTCCTTTCTTTTCTCTCTAGCATCCTTTGCTTACTTTAATGGAGTTTTCTTTAAAGTGTATTAGGTTAAGATCCAAATGAAATGAAAAACAATATATACTTGTTCCAAATAATGCCTTG